>CM076648.1:24776880-24822996 GCA_038496675.1 Rachycentron canadum | reverse complement strand
TATATATATATATATATATATATATATATATATATATATATAGTTATATATAGTTATATGAGTTGTATGGTTATATATATATATATATAACCATACAACTCATGTAAAGCATTCTAAGGTGTTGTTAGCACTAATTAAAAATAAGTGGAGTGAATCACCAGCACATCTCTCAGGTTGGCTAAACCTTGTAGAGTTCATTAATAACGCCTGTACCTAACGTAAATTTTGTTGACAGCCTGCAACTACCAGTGTAACAGTATCAGTGAAGCAAGCAATCAAGAAATTCAACAGCTGAGGGACCACACACAGTCAGGACTGACTCGGAGAGCTCCATAATGCAGGGAAGCGATGCCAGATGAAGCCATCCCTCATTGAGAGCGTGTCCCAGGATTACATCCCCTCTTGCTGGGAAGCATTTAATTTCTCCTTTCGGCACAGTGACACTTCAGTCTTTTCCCCGTAATTACACATTATTAATGTTATGTAATTTGGCAAGACAGAGCCCTGGATGCTGAGACACAGTTATTGACATTAGCTGGCCACGCTTCTTTCCTATGGTTTCAACGAAAAGGCCGTACCTAATTATGGTCCGATTAAAGGTTCTTATCTCTGAGGCTGAGTGTGGTAGTGCTGACAGCACGTGGACACAACTGCAGTCTACAGCCGAGAAGCTCAGTATTTTCATCATGTCTGACTCTACTAAAGCTTGTAATCTTTGTAAATAAATCATTTATTCACTGGTTTTTGTACAGAATCTCTCTTTTTTTAAAGTCCTCTGTTAATTTACCATTTCACAACTGAAGAATACTCAACACATTGTCTGCACAGTGGAGGTGTAATGGTGGTCAGAAACTTTCTTACTCAGTTTTATCATCTTACCCTTTCAGGTGAGAAAACTGAAAACTACTCACCAGTGCAATAAATAGCGAAGTGAAAGATGACATTCTAAGATGTCATCTCTACCCGTAATGGCTTGGAAGCTCTGACGTCTCAGTTCTCTATTGTAAGGTAATTGAGGTGTTATTACATTGTGAAATTGGGTCAGTTTTATCCAGGGAGGAAATAGGCAACAGGATAGCAGACCTTTCTTTCTCAGAAATTGCCATCAAAAGCACATATAGAGGTTTCAAGAGATGATCGATACTCAGAATCAGAAGTAGTGACTGCGGGTCATCACCTCAAAGATTATTTCAAAAACCCTGTGTTTTCTTGTAATGTATCATTTTGTCATGTACAATTGTCTTGTAATTTTGTGTTATGCGCTGGCATTTTTGGCAGTTTTTCTTTTTTTTTTTTTCTTTTTTTTTTTTGCCAATGATGACTTTTGACAATTTACAATATAGAAGTTGAAAAACAATGTTTATTTTATATTTTTACCAGGATTTATGGAGCAATATTACATGCATCTTCTGAATGTTGCAGTAAATGGTATGTACTTTCTCTTAGGTGTCTCTTATGTGTGGTATTGTGCTATGACTGTTAGACCTAAGTTGATGCTAAGGAAAGTGTTGTTTTGAAGAATTTAAAAATGTTTTATCTTGTCTGAGTAAATTATCTGATGACTTTTTTTGCCAAAAGGCGTCTAATGTGTGATCACCCCCAAATGTCCCCAGTATTTTCATTGCTGGAGACAGACTTTTGGTGAATAAGGGAATTGTTTGATGCTGAACTCAACTCACGGTGTGTCAATGAGGCTGGTGAGTAAATAACTGTTCATTTTAATCCTTGCTTCATAGCAATAGCAAAACTTACAAATATCCCCATTAAAGTCAGTTTTGTCAAAAACCTTTCTTTGACCTTCAGGTTCATCCCCATCTCCCCTGCAACTAGTCCAAAGAGCTGTGGCTACATCACAGATCTTTTACGTCCTTTCACGACATCCAGGCCCCTCCGATCGTTGGACGTGGGCCCCCTCGCCATCCCTCACACTAATTTTAAATGCAGAGTTGACTTTTCAGTCATGGGCCCCCAGATTAAGGAATAGCCTACCTACGACCATCAGACCTGCCCCATCCATCATTGCTTTCAAATCTCAGCTCAAAACATTTATTCTCTCTCTGACCGTAGATAAGCTGCCCAAACTGTTTTGATTCTTTTTGTTGATTATGTTTCTTGATGGTCGACAGCACTTTGGTCAGCTGTTTGCTGTTTAAACCTATTCTATAAATAAATTTTGATTTGATTTAAGACAAATGGTTATTCTGTAAAATGCTCTGATGGAAAATGATCTTCTTTCTGGGAAAACTGCTTTACTAAACACATTAAATATATAGTCGAATCAATAATACCAGAAATACATTGCATATCATGGCGGTTGATTCTGTGACATTGTCAAAAGTCCTACACAATATAAACATGAGCTGTCAGATGATACATATAACAGACTTCCAGTCAGGTTTATCTGGAAGAGAAATGTAATGCTTTTCCATGTTTGACAGTCTACACACAGCCTTCATTACATTTTGGGTGGGCTGGTTTTATCTCTAAGTAAAGTAAACTGTTTTAAATTTACAACCTTTCTGATTGTCTCAATGCTTGTGTTTTTATTTTTGTGATCCTGTGTGTCCACGATGTCTTCTTTGATAATAATAATCATCATAATGTTATTTTATTTATATAGCATCTTCAAAAACAGAGTTTACAAAGCGCCTTGACACACGAATCAGAGCAGGACATAAATTAGGTGGATTTACAGAAGGAAAACAAACCACATACTTCAATATAATTACAAGGAGCAGATACCATGCATTCACACATACACAAACACACACGCAGTAAGAGCAATAAAACTGTTTTAAAAATCTAATTAAAAAACAAATATGTGATAAATAATTATCATAAATAAAATAAATAAAAGGACAATATAGTAAAAAGTATAAATGCAAAATTGATTGACAATATTCTCATTGGAATAGATGTACAAAAGTATGAAAATCAGACCCTAGTTAATCTAAACCTCAATTATCTTCACTGCAGTGACCTCACTCATTTGGACAGTCTCCATTTACATTGGCTCTGTCTTGCTTTGGCTGTGGTTTGGCTCGCTGGCAATAGTTTTACATACACGCTGAAGGTTACTCAGTAAAATCTATGCAATCCTTTACAAAATGTTACAAAGAACACCCATGTCTTACGAGACTTAATTTTCTCATACGTCATGTTAAATCACTCATATCATGGCTTATAGTTACACCAACACTGAACACTGAACATACTGTCAATCACTTGCTGGCTGTGCCTAGACTATGTAAGTTCAATGTGTGAAAACAAGCTCCATCGTTTACTGAAGGCTCCCAAGCAAGATTGAAGAGCAAGCTGCTTCTGAGAAAGTGAAAGCATCCAAGGATAACTCAGCTCGTAGGGTTGCACCTCCACAAAAATAAATATGCTTATTGCTGCCAAAACACGTCTTTGAGCAGCTATTGCAAAAAAAAAGATAAGGTGTCAAAATAAGACATCATGCGTTATACAATGGGATGGAGAAAAGAACAAACAAACAGACACTTTGATATGTCAAAGGTTATCCGCATATCTTTTTAAAGCAGCAGTGAACTGTCTTTTCCAAGCCCTTGTGGGCCAGGAAACAACACATCATCTAACCCCTGAGAGGATCTAAACATGCCTGTGCACTGCAAGGCCAAGGTGGCATGAAATCAGCCACTCTATGTGTAAATGGACTGTTGGATTCACAGGTGACTGGACACCGCTGTCGTTTTGAGAGAAAATAAATATATATATATATAGAAACCTTCCCAGCCACTTGACAGGCTCACAACAGAAGTACTTATGTGGCTTTGTTTCTGCATGTTTTTTCATGAACAATTCACGCGGCATGTCCCTAAAGTTCAAATAATTTCCTGAGCTGAGAATACAGCTCATGTGCAGTGATAAGCATGCATATGGGATGTGTATTGTTACTCCAGGCCGCTGTAACATCAGCAAGGATCATGTGCTGTGGTTTAAAAATACGAGTGTGTGCTGAGCTGACTTTCAGTGCCCCGTCCGACTTCAAAATAAATGCAGCCACTTTTTAAAAATGACTTGTCATCGCGAAAGCCGCGTCCCCATTTCTACATTGCATTAAAATGCACATCAGGAAAAATACAGCAATAAAAACCCGGGCCCCACTATAACCTTTATTTTAACAGGCATAAATGACAACTATTTTTCTCACAGAAGTTAAAGAGAAAGTTTCTTACCTGATTTTATTCAGCCTTTATTATGTCCATTAAAATGTTTTTCACTTATTTAAATGAGTTTTTATTGTTTTTAAATGAAATTTTAATGCCATCTTAATGTTTTATTATGCCTCCGTGCCAGCGGCGACTAGGGCCAGAGGCATTATATTTTTGGGTTGTCCGTCCAGCAGTCCGACTGTACATCTGTTGTATTTCCTGCAACTTGGCTGTTTGGCAGACATTAATTCTAGTTTTTTTTTTGTTTTGTTTTGTTGTTTTTTTTATGTATTTCCATGCCTCTATAATGCACTTTGAATTGCCTTGTGTCTGAACGGATAAAAATTGTGGTGTACTCAAATAGCAGCAGGGGGCTATTTACTGGTAAGATACAAGTAATTTCTTTAATTGTAATAGTTCTTAAAAAGGCCTTTTTTCCAGGCGACGTACGTACACCTCATTTAAATTGTACATTTTTCTGTTCAGAGCTTTGCAGGCAATCATAGCAGTCTATAAAGCAACTGCATAAAGAAACATAAAGCGGGTGATTTGGAACAAAGCGGGCTGGATGTTACAGCACACTGTCTGTGCCTGTGTCACAGTCATTGTTTGCTAAGAGTCTATGAAATCAAACTCAAGTGGCTCCTCCCCTCTCAGCACTCCTGCCCACAGGCTTCTAAACTTAGTTTCTCCATGCTGGAGTCTGTCACTCAGTGCTGGAGTGTGGGCACTTCTCCTGCAGGGATTAAAAGCTCCCTTTGGTGAGCTTTGAAATCAAGATATCGGCCATGTAAGCAAATTCTAACATCCAATCGCTTTGCCATAAGGAGGTGCAATAATCAGAATTGTATCAACGTTTGATATATAGCTCTTAATTGTAACATGAGGATTTTCATTCTTATTGAATAAAAAAAAGTTCAAAGAGAGTTCAAAAATAGACAGCCGTGATTATATTTTTACATTAAGTGCAGAAGAAACCTTACACTCAAGCAAGGACACGTTTGTGCAGCAACAACAAAATACATCAACTGCCGGAAATTGATACTAGTCTTAGATTGCTATCGAATTTTCTCTCCTTTTAAATGGTTGGTAAAAACAGGATAGTCCATCATTGGGGAGCTTAATGTGAACCCTTTGATATTTGCTCTTTGATATTGACCACACAATCAATAGAGCTTTCCTATAGCAGAGCTGGTAATATTGCTCAATTTTCACAGTTAGGTAATATTAGTCCCGTAAGAGCCTATCTATTGATCTGACCACACACAGACCTTTTATACTATCAGAAGCACTGTGTGGGACCCAGTATGGGAACTGCAAGTGTCCAGTTGGGAAGTCGGCAGCAGTTATTCAGACTCCACATTCAGTAAATTTGTTTCTTATTATCTCCTAGTGTCCAAAACACAAAGCTCGACTGAAAATCAAAGCAAGGAAAATGTTAATGTTAATCAAGGAAAGATAATCAACTCTAGTTGACTGAGAAAAAATGATTAAAAAGATGAAATTTTATTTAATATCTGTTTAGCAAATGAAAATGTGTTGGCTTCCTGAGGTCGAACTACAAAAGACCAGTGGTAGCGCCATGGAACCATGTTTATGTCTACAAGTAAATCACAAATTTTGTCGTGCATCTGCACATTTCCCAACATGTGCACAAGCATTTGGGCAACACATTTCGCACACTGTTCATGTCCTCATCCTTTTCCACAGGAAGCGATGGAAATGTGCAAGGAAATGTAACAAGGCTGTTAGCAAACGAACATGCAGGCCAATAATGCAGTAAGACATATGCATACACAAATCAGCCATAACTTTATGACCACCTGCCTTATATTGTGTGGGTCTTCCTTTTACCACCAAAGTAGCCCTGTTGACCCATCAAGACCTGGTCTCCTCTAGACCTCTAAAGGTGAGCTGTGGTATCTGGACCAAGACATCAGCAGCCGGTCTTGAAGTTTTGAGGTGCAGCCTCCATGGATCAGACTTGTTTGTCCAGATCATCCCACAGATGCTGGATTGGATCAAGATCTGGGGAATTTGGAGCCAAGTCGACACCTTGAACTGGTTGTTGTTCCTCAAACCTCCTGAACCATTGTTTGGGGAGCATTATCCTGCTGAAAGAGGCCACTGCCATTAGAGAATATTTCCATGAAGAGATGATCTGCAACAATGTTTAGGTTTGTGGTACGACCAGGCCGCCTTCTTCCATTGCTCCGTGGTGCAGTTCTCACGCTCATGTGCCCATTCAGCACAGGCACCCTGACCGGTCTGCAGCTACGCAGCCCCATATGCAACAAACTGCGATGCTCTGTGTGTCCTGGCACCTTTCAGAACGGACACTTTTTTCAGCAATCTGAGCTACAGTACTTCTTCTGTTGGTTCGGAGCACATGGACGAGCCTTCGCTTCCCACGCTCATCAATGAGCCCTGTCTCTGTGGTCCAGTGGTTTTCCTTCCTTGGACCACTTTAGGTAGGTACTGACCCCTGCAGACCAGGAACATCCCACAGAGCTGCAGTGTTGAAGTTGCTCTGACCCACTCGTCCAAACATCACAGTTTGGTTGGTCCTTGTCAAAGTCGCTAACACCTTCTAACACATCAAGGTTAGAACAAAATGTTCACTTGCTGCCAGATATACCCAGATAATCAATGCAAATTCCTTCACATGCTGTATACGTTTATATATAAACTTTGCATAGGTTTTATGAGGATGGAATTAAATGTGTTAGGGCTCACAGATCTCAAGGAAAACACGCCTTTTGGTGAGAAACGGTGAATGTAAACATTTGTTTACAAAAAGGCCACCGCACCATTAATTTGCAAATTTTTCATGTGATGTATTCATGCGTATATGTCAATATGAATTTCCCTACTCTTACTGATACTTACTGACTGATGGTATATAGTAGTAATCCAAAACTGCTAGTTATTTAAATTATGTACTTTATACTCTTTATCTGAGCAAAATATTTTCAAAATAAATAAATTGAAAGAAGAAAAAGTAAAAATGACAAACATTATTTTTACAATAGTGTGTGTTATTGTGTTATTGCCAAGTTCTTATTTTTCAATGTGAACACATAGCTTGAATTTAAGATTTATTTAAATATTACAGACAGTTTGTTGGCTGTTACACACGTCTCTCTTTATTCCTGCATTATAGCCTTTTTTTCGTGTCTCTTTCAACTTTCTTTTCATATATAAGGTCACTTTCATGGTTTATACCTGGATAATCTTCAGTTCAAAATACTGTATACCTGCATTCATGGCTGGAGTGAGTGAATTTCTGTTTGCTTAAAAAGATCTGAAAACACCAAAGTGGTTTTTGCAGCAGTGCTTCTGGGCCAAAGAGAATCACTGAACTAAATATTTACTTCCATACAGAGTTATGTGGTTACTGCCCAGCTCCATCTTTTGTGTCTGCTTGGAGAATATCTCTGACAATTTATGCATGGATTTGCAAAAGTGTGTCAGTGAGGTTTCATTCAAAGGTATATAACCTCTCGATGGATCCAGTAACACCATCTAACTTGTATGTCAGACAGTAAGAAAAGGCTCAGCCTTAAGTGTTAGACCAGTCAAATAAAATGAAGTTCGGCTTTTACCTTCCTGTATCTGCACAATCTTCTATGCCTGTGCAGAGGCAGACCTGGTCTCTGAACAAACTTAGAGTGAACTAGTCACCTGACCTTGGCATCGATTCTACAAGTCTCTGGAACTCCATTTGATGGATGAAAATCAGTCTCTGTGTGTTTGTAAAGCTAAGAGGAATGTATTCATTCAATTGCAGCCGTTTCACTTTCAATGATTATGTCCTGGAAAATTGTGTTGTCTGAGCTGCAATTCCAGCTATAGCCACTGTGCCAACTAGCCTAGCACCACTGCTGGGGACATGGATGTGGATCACTCAATATTTGTTTCTGACTGTAGGACTGTGAATATGTAGCACAGAATGTAGCAAGGCAAAAAACACAAGATATAGTGCTTAAATATCTGAAATGGCTGAGCACATTTCCCAATGTAAATGAATTTAGGCCTAAATGAATGACTGACCTTCAGTAGAGGGGTTTATGTTTGTTGCATATTTTCATTTGTAATATACATTTACGTTTGGCTTTAATCACAATTTTTTTTCTCCTGCTTAACTGGGAGTCTCCCACATTGCGTTACACCACATAAAGGGCGCAGCTCAAAAAAATCTGAATATCAGGTTACGTTTTTTTTTCCTTGTGGAGGGTGTCTGATTGTTTTCTGGACAACTGTCAAGTCAGCAGTCTTCCCCATAATTGTGGTTGCGTGTACTGATCTACTTATACTGTATGAATGGTAATTTAACCAAATCGAAATGAAATATTCTAATATTTTGAGATACTGGATTTTGATTTTCATGAGCTGTAAGCCGCTTGTAAATAATATGTGTGTGTGTGAGATTGTTTTATAACCTCAAATTTAGTCAAGGAGTCTAGTCAAGTCTATTCAAGTCGCATTGCATTTCACCACCACACTATATCACTTGCATATGTGAGAAATCCTTGAATTCTTCAACTGTTCAGGAGTTGGTGGCAGTATGCTCCCAGAAACATGCCTACATGCTGTAACCTCACAAAAATAAAAATACAAATGTCCCAACCATCACACTGCTCCCCAGACTTAACATGTTCCTCACTCAACTACAGCACATTAAAACGGTGCACGGCTGTGGGGAAACTGCAGGCATATTTAATGATTTTATCGAGCAAATCTTTTTAATCTTGCAGTAAATACGCAGATATAATCAACCCCTTGTCTCTATCAGTTAAGAGAAGAACAGTCAATTCATGTGAGAGGACGGGTGAGTGCCTCTGTGATAAATTGGAATGAAATGTGAAGCAGCTGGATCCAGACTGACAGCTCCAAGTCAATGAGCAGCCAGGTATAGAAGCGTAATATCTCCTAAGAGTCTATTTTTCTGACTGACAGACAAGTTCGCCCGGGTTACTGTTTTCACAGCGTAAGGTGATTCTTCAAGCGGCAGAACCGGGACCCTCTGAGGGAAATAAGAAGAGACGTTGCTGTCAGGCTGCTTGTTGGGGAACGAACACACAAACATGAAAAGTAAAATTGAGACATGGATGATGCCGCCTAAAGAACTGACACAGACGTGCTGACAATCATCAGCGAACGGTTCTGCAGCCATCACCACGCCTTTACAAGCTGCACGTCCTCTTGTGAGCAACACTGTTCACTGGATCGATTCATTTTATTTCTAATGATGTCCATGTTCAGTGAATTCTCAAAAAAAAACAAAAAAACAAAACAAAACAAAAAAAAAAAAAACAATTTCCCAACAGAAAGCATCCGGTGAATCACGAGACCTGTCAGGAAATCAGTGCCAGCAGCTCAGAAAGTTTATACACATTTCCTTCACTGAGAGTTTCTTCAAAAAGTTTTAACATTTCTAAATATTTTCCCTCTGAACTGGAAGAAACATAATATAGAACCTTACAGGGTGAACAGCTTTGAGATATGAGAAAAACACCTATACAGGTGCTGTTTGCTCCACAAAGGAACAAACTATCTACTGCTTTTACAGCCACACAGGAGCTGAGTGACTCACTCTGTTACCTTCCATACATCACTCAGTCACTCTTAAAGACAGTGTCGTTTTCTGTGCTTAAAAGTGAAACTTTTCTTTTCCGCGAAGCATGAAAAGCAACTTTATGAGCTTATGTAAATGAGTAACTGACAGTTTGTAGTGCCTTCTCTTTAGACTTTGCATCTGTCTTTGCAACGGCAGTTCATTTTCCCATTTCTTACTTCAGTCAAATTCGCAAAGATTCATCTTCTGGGGATGTGAAATAGCTGAAGAAATTCATGTCACGCTATCAAAACTAAAAATTGCAACAATATGGTGGCACATATCACTGTTGCCTCTCAGCAAAAAAAAGGTTCTGGGTTCGAACCCTGGGCCTGGGGTGATTTCTCTCTTTTCTATGCATGTTCTTTCTGCGTGCATGTTTAGGTTAAATCTTGTGTCTTACAATTTCACGTAGGTGTGAGTGTGAATGACTGTATGTCTCTATTTGTCAGCCCTGTGATAGACTGGCCACCTGTCCAGGGTGAACCCCCCCCTCGCCCATTGTCATCCAGGATTGGCTCCAGCCCCCGCGACCCAGCACGGATCAGGGGTATAGATAATGGATGGATGGATGGATGGATGGACAGTGGTGCAAGATAAAAAATGGGAGGATCGGCAAAATCGTGAGAACCCTGTAAAACAACCATCTATGGAAAGTTGTTTGCCAATCGGTCAAATAGTTGTTTACAATATTTCAGTCTGACCCACAACAAGACTAACGGCTCCGTCGGTGCCATCGCTGATCATCCACGGAAAAAACAAGTGTGCGTGTTCCAACCAGCTGCATGTCAATGCTGTTGCCAGCTTTGTCTCTGCATAGTTTGCAGGAAAGCTGAATGTTCAATTTCTCTTTGTTTAAAATTTAATTATTTATTTTTGACTGAAAAGGTCTCTAAAATGTCACAGTCTCCACATGCAGCTGCTAAAATGGTTAAAAACTATATTTTTATGTCTGTCACATATATCAGAGTCAGCCTAGACACAGAGACAACAGTGGAAGGTGCCAGTTTTGTGTAATATTGCTGATATGAAATCAAAATGACTCAACAGGTCTTATCTACCATCATTTCGAAAATAGACACGGAATCTCAAGATCAATTGACATATGAGACGATAATGACACCACGGTCACTCTAACCATAGACTGTATAAAAAAGTGGATGTAGACTCTGGGTATGAAAAGTGAAGCCAATGCTGAAGAGTTTTAAACCTGCATTCTATGTAATGACCATCAGGGGGCGACTCCACTGGTTGTAAAAAGTCAGATTGTATTGAATTCTGTGTGAAAAAGGCCCCTCTTCTTGCTTGATTTATTAGCTCAGTAGACACTTTCCTAATGAGTTTATGGTCTTAGTGTCTAGTTTCAAGTCTTCAATACACCACGATGTCCTTTTGTTAAACGATGGTCCCATTTAGAGGAAAATAGACCATAAAGCAGGACTGTACCACACAATCAGGACAGAGTACAGAGCAGGTCAGTTCCACTCCTCACTCCTCCTCAGCTCCACCTTTTCCTCTAAATATGGTTTCTTCGAGTTAAAAAAAAAAAAAAAAAAAAAAAGATGGCCGACAGCCAATTTACAAACCTGAGGCTTCAAAATGGCAGCTCACAAACCACTGGGTGACATCATGGTGGGTCGCTACCTGGCTCTAACTCATCAACAGTGTGTTCTTGGCCTAAGAATATCGAACCTGCTGTGAGGTCCAGCAGTGCTTCGAGCTAACACCAGCAACATGCTCATAAGGCTGTACATGCAGATGTATAGCAGGAATAATTTTACCTTTGTCACCATCTTGGTTTAACACTGTAGCAGTATTAGTGCTGTACACAAAGTACACCTGAAGCTAATGGGAAAAAAAATAATTAATGGACCAGTAATAGAGATCACCAAATGCTATAGCTGTTGAGACATTTCATGTCCAAAACCTAAAGTGTTAACTCCAGTGGTCATTGAGATTCATCCTCTGGGGACATTCAATAGTCTAAGCAATGCAACCAACAGTTTGGTGGGGTTGAGGTTGGGGTAACATCGTGGGCAGTGTGATGTATCACAAAAAAATAAAGTTATTTTGGACACTGTCCCATGTGTAGTAGTCAACGATTTTTTAAACTCTGTTTCATAAAACACCAGCTACACTTTGTAGAGCATTTTTCTCCTCCTGGCAGGGCTCTCTGGTCTGTGCAGACCTGAGGGGCCAATAAGAGAATGAGGACTAGAGATTTATGTGCTGCATAAAGTCTACTATTTTGGAAAGGCATGAAGTTAAATTTCAAAATTGCAGAACCAGAAATAAAGCAATTTTACCCAGTAAATCTAGCAGCTACATCTCAAGTGGCTGCTGGACAAAATGATTCTTAATCATTCTATTGCTGAGGAAAGTACTCAGGTGATTACTTGGAGCAGATTGTATCACAGTCAGACACACTCAGACACACACACACACACACACACACGCACACACAGCCACTGTGGTAAAATGAAGTCTGATCTAGTTGCGTACACAGCATTTTAACAAAGATCACTCCGTCCCTCATTGCTGCCGACACTAAACTTTCATTTCAAACATTTCAGCTGTTTTGTCAGCCTGTTGTGTTAAAACTGACACAATGTGTGTCCACCACACAGCAAACACACTTTTCCTTCGTAGCTGCACATGCAAGAATATGATTATTTAACAGAGCAGAGCATTAACGTGTTGGACTCATGCTGATGTGCTGCTGATGTTAGCAATAGCAATATAAAGATACTTATTATCTTATATGTAGAGGGAATGAAGGCTTTTCTATTTATTCTTTGCTCTTAGGTCAGGTTACTTAGTTAAAAATAATAATTGGTTTCAACATTTAACACACAGACAGGCGACACCACATGCAAAGGGTAAATCAGAATAAATAAATTCTGGGACGACACCACTAATGCAAGGTGGGGCGGTGCTTTGGAAACTGTTATTTCGGGAGTTTTGCATGGACCAAAGAGGGGAGATGTATTTGAGGAGGAGAGCAGAGTCTTGGACTTTAAAGTGTGAGGAGTGTGAACAGGCCAGCTGTCCGTTTTCACCGCAGTGAGGCTGGCTCGGGCAAAAGACTGTTATTTCTTTTTCTGGTTCACTGCCTTTGATTCCAGCCTTGTGCAGACATCTACCCTCGCAAAAAAGCCTACGTCTGCCATGCTCAGTTTTTTTTTTTTTTTGCAAGCTGAGATATTTGCCTGCAAATCATTTGCTTTGAATCGATCGTGCCTGGCAACGAAAGGGATGACCAATCAGAAAACCAGGAAGTCGGAATGATGATGACGATGATGGCCAGCAATGCTGCATTTTGAATTTGAATGACGAATCCATTTGCAGCATCTCAACTTCAAATTGGTGTGAAAAACGTATTAAATATCTAAATTTCAGGATTAGTCCACATCTGTGTAATTCTCACCTAAAATTGAGTGAGAAGCCCACTGGTGAAATCTGACAGCGTGTCTTCCAGTTTAAATGCTAAAGTGAAAGACTAACCTGCACGGCACAGTTGCGAGTTCATCCATTCAAGAGCAGGAAGGAGGAAGGGTTCGGGCTGCAGTTTCAAAAGCAGGAGAGCACCTGTCAATCATCTCTTGGAGCGCAAACACACATAACTCTGCAGTGCTGGGTTGAAATAAATTTCGTCTTCGAACAGTATGGACTTTGTTGCGACGCTGACTTCCTTCCAGAGCATCATCATTGTCCCCCGCCACTCTCTGCGAATGGTTTGATCCAGTGAAAGAGGACTTTAGTAAGTGCTCAAGCTGTAGAATTCTCTGCATTCAGTGATTGGCCTCCATACACAACCTGCAGCAGCTGCTGTTGCTGCTGACATCGTCAGAAGTCCTGATAATCTCTTGGTTATTGAGTCGGCTGTTTTTCGCTGTGTGGTAATTCACTGAACCTCAGAGATCAAGGATTACAAGCCACTTTTGGGCCACTGGCCAAGCTAGAGAGGCAGAGGCAGACAGAATGGAGGGAAAACTAAGATGGTAGAGGTAAAAGCAACAAAACACAACTTTATATATATATATATATAACATATCCTACTTAATTTATCTTGACAATAGTTTCCTTGACAGAGACCTGTTATGTTTTATTCTATCCTTCTTTTTTTGTAGAACATATATAGATATTATTATCTATATATATATATCTATTTTTGTAACTGAAAAACATTGAGAACATAAAATGACTTTAGTTGTAGCAAAAAAAAAAAAATCACTTAGGATGACACAGGGTGACACTTAATGTTATTTCAATTTATTATGACTGTACCGCATTTTTCTTTTTCCTTTCTTCCCCAAATTCCCTTGGATAGACAAAGAAAACCCTTGTTTTAAATGACTTTTCTTAAAGGGCCTATATTAGTGATGATTGGATATGCTCTACCAGCCAAACCTGGCAACACTGCTCAGATTATACAGCCTCAGAATCCAACAAACCACCAGGAAGTTAAAGCAGCCTGGGAACAACAGTACACAAACTTCTTTCTCCTTGTAAAGCTTATTGCAACTTATTGCAACCCAGATGGCTGAGATGACTCATCATTTTTATCCAAAATCAATTCCTTATGGCCCATCAGGAATTGGACAATGTTCAGAGAGATTTTGAGGCAACTCATTTTAAATGTTGAAAGTAGCATTTTAAGGTTTGAAACACAGTTTTGTTTACTTTGTGTACAGTTATAAGATTACAGTTACAGTTGTAATATTTCCTGTGAAAGCTCATTTTATATTTTTACTACAGTGTTTGAATATGGCCATTCATTTTCTGTTTATACAGCGGCTTTCAGACATGATTCAATGGACAAAACGATCTATTGATTAATCAAGAGGACAAAAGGCAAAGTAATCAATACTGAGAACACAGTGAGTTGCAGTAAGACTTAAGTCACTATATTTAATACATTGGATTGTGTTCGGATCTTAAATCTAATTTCAATCCAGTGGTCAACAATCCAAAGTTGTGTCTGCTGTGGTTTCAGAGTAAGTGCTTATTATTAACTGGATAGATTCAGTCGACAACATAACCAACATCATACGAACAAAGCAGATCAAATGCGACTTGTTTGTCGTACAGTTCCCTCTGATGATTCTTTTGTTGACAAATTTCAGGGAGGCAGAGTAATTCTCACTATACCTGTGGTGGAAGTTCTCAGGGGAGCACTGAAAGCTGGTGGTTGACAGCTGACAAAGTCACACCAGGAAAGCATATAGAAACATATAAACACACCAAAGTACATGACACTTGACAAGTCATTTTGTTTTAATCTATTGTCCCCACTTGCAGCCACTTTACCACCAACCTCATTGTGCTCCATGAATTTTTAAACCCACTCTCTCCCCATTGTTTCCCATTCATAAGTGCCCAGGTTAATTTGGCTTCTCTACTTCACACGTTGGCCCTGAGCAGATCATTTTTTGTGGCACAAGATGCAGTGAACCTTTGACTTCAATTTCCTGGTGCTGGCAGAGGTAAATTAGAAGAATGTTTCAACAGCGAGTACAGCTCCCTGGCCTATAGTGTGATGGCTGGGATAGAAGCTAAGGGAGGCTGGCGTAGTTACTGAAGGATGACTCGGACACCTCGCCATTTAGTCTGGTTCGGTCCGGTGCTTAGGGTTTGAGACCCTGTAATTTGAAAAGCTTCAACTCTTCACTCAGTCTTTTCACCGGAAAACAAGATGCAAAGCAACAGAAAACTAAAAACAGGCAAAGGTAATTTTGTTAATGGGAACGATCAAGGAATATTTTTTGACAACCTCTTTTTTAATCTGATAAAAACAAATTATAAGAAGAAAAACAAAACAAAAAAAAAAAAAAAGAAAGAAAGAAATGCATGCAATTAGCCCAAGCTGGGTATGGTTGCGACACCTTTTGTGTTTCTCTCAGTTATACAGACGCTTTTTGGACAACACCAACCAAACAGTTATATAACAAACATACAAATAAATACAGATAAAGGAAATTGAATAGAATTGAACTGAATGGAAGAATTCAGATGTTGCAACTGACCGCAACCTGGGGAGAGTTGCAACATAGATCAGTTATGTTTGCAACATATTTATGATACATTACCACTCCCAAATCAACATTTGCTTTTTGTTTCAATAAATACACTATTCTGAATATGCATTGTTTTATAATAATGGTATAGTATTATTCATTTACACGAAAATGTTACAGTACTATTATTATTCCTATATTCCTAGTATTTGCCAAAGAAAAGTTATTGAGTTTTATTTTGCATGAAACATAGGCCTACCTCCAATCCAATGTGCAGAAGTTACAGATACTATTCAATCTCTCAGTTCTCAGAAGAAATGAATCATTTGCAATGCCGCAACCTTTTATTAAACATGTACATTATTGAACCAAACTCGAGTGAATGTGAGTGCAACCAGTGTAATCTTAGATTGAAGGTGAAAGGTGCACAGACTTCCCAAAGTCACACAGCTAATATGCAACTCCCCAACCACCACCCACCCACGCACCCACGCACCCCCACTTTTCCAGGAACACAATGCAGACTTTCAGACTCTCTTCAGGGTCAGATTAATCTGTTTTTGGCAATTTTTTTTTCTTTACACTTTTCTCTGTGGTTTTCTTTTCTCCTTCTTTCTTTTTTTTGTTTGTTTTTTTTTTTTTTTTGAAGTTTTTTTTTTTTTTTGAAGTTTTGTTGTTTTCGATCTCTAATGACACCATCACAAAAGTGCCTGTAAGTATGGCAGCAGAGCATTGTCTCCTGTCTTTTGCACATTCTTTTCTGGCCCCCTGGTCAGTGCTCAGGAATGGTGCGTCATTTTCCTGGAGTGTCGCTCTAAATGGCCAAATCCCTGTACATCTAAATCCGTGGGTGTTGCTTCCAGTGAAAGGAATGTACTAATTTGTCATCCCTGGAAGGGTTTTCAGCCAGGACTCGCAGGCTGAGCTGACAACTCTTTTATTTGGCCCAGACATATTTCTGTTGACTGGCTGTAACTTGTGAGAACAATGGTGGTTGGAAGGCTGGCAGGACAATGCCATGGCTGACACCTTATTGGTGGGTGAAGAGCTAGGAGGTGTGGTTGTGGCCAGGTGGGCCATCCCCGATGAGAGAGATTCCCAAATGAGATTTAAAGTGGACCTGCAGGAAAACAAATATCTATGGTTTGGTGTTCCCAAAGTGCATCGATTGCACAGGCTAGTGTGACGTGTGCCTTGCTCTGTTGAAGTGGCTGCATCAACTGGCCTTTCACCACAACTTGCCACAACCTGTTCAGGAGTTGTGACCTTGTTTCATCCATGTTGCAACACTGTGTGGTTCAAACTTGTGAAAATGATGCCTATTTTGGACTGAGAATTGTGAAAAATACTGTTTTGTGGTCTATTTTGATATGGCTCCTTATGTTGGGGATGGTTGCAGCAAGTTGTTGCCACCAAATCATATTTCTGAATGGAAGAATAAGACTTGCAACTACTCCTTGTTGCAACAGTAAGCAGTTGCCCCTACAAGTATAGTTAATGAATAAATAAGAATTGAACTTATAATTATAAAGATATATCATATTCTGTAATGTGCCTGTATTTATTCTTGAATCAAACAGTGTATTGAAACTTTTGATTGCACATTTCACCTGTTGCACTGACAGTGGCATCTGACATTTCTGCCAGTAACACAACTTATTATTTATAGGAAAAATAAAACTAATATAATCTTAATAATCAACCCACTAATGGACTGAGCCTACTTTAAAACATTGCTGAGTAATATATTGGTGCATACAGTATACTGTTACAACACCAGAAGAGGGAACCGAACAGAAGGGAGCACAGACTAATTTATAATTACACTTTCTAACTTAAGCTCACAGCCAATGAGTTAACTTTTCTGGCTGCAATATGTATGACATGATACAGTTTTCCAATCTGCTGGTTTACTCCACTTCCACGCATGCTGCTGGTGGTAGAAATTCTCATGATCTGAAGATGTTCCCCAGGAGCTCAGTTACAACGGCTATATGTCCCTAGATACCACATGGTTTTAACACCTTTCAGGACCCTACCTTAATAAGGATATTCTACTTAACATCTTACTCTTAACATGCATTTGAGAGGCTTCTGTTGGTCACTTAAACATGATTATGGGAGCATTTCTTACCGTATCTCATGCTCTTTGCCTCATTTCATTTGCCCTCATCTGGAACTGGATTTCTGCATCTTTCTGCACATCATATATGACCCTAACTAATCCTATCAGTCACTGAATAGCACAGACGTGAAGATTTGCACTCGTGAAAAAAGAAAGAGGTCTAGGACAAATAAGGTACAAAGGTACAAATAATTTACCAATTTGCAAATGATTGGGCCTCCAAGAATCTGACTCAGACACTGAAATTTGCAGACCCTTGTACAAAATTGATTTTCTAACTATACACATTTTAGAGTAGACACTTGAAGGTTGCAGAGTATTTATTTTTTATTTATTTATTTTTGTTTGTTTCTAGGAAAAAAAGACTAAATGTTTTAAGTAGTTTGGTGAAATTTCAGTTCTATACCACTGGTGCTATTGCGGATCCCATCAATAATTGTTGGGTTTTGATTTATGCACTTATATCGTCACTACTACTGTCATGATACAAAATACAAGGTAGAATTTTGTTTATTTATTGCGAATATATGAGGTGAATATGAGTCAATGTCTAATGGTGGTGGATTTTAACTAAATCTCTAGTTGTAATATAGTTTGTAAACTACTAACTTGGTTAAATGGTGACAAACATGAGATTTACTATGGTAGTGGCCATTATCATCTGTGTAATTTTGCAGAGCTTTTGCTTTGTGCTTCTCTGTCGACCTACCATACTTGTTTACACATGCAGTGGGTTGGACAGTTGTGATGGAGCTGACCTTTAACTTCTAAATGATTTGGTTTTGATTACGGGATTTTACTGGGGATTTGTTTACGGCCGACTTATGGTGTGGAATCTTTTGCTACTTCTCCCCCGGGGCTCTCTACTCCTCCTGGAGGTGTCTTCCTGCATCTCAGCTTATACTGTGGGTGTGACAGGAGTTTGCTTTCCTTCCCCCAGTGGGTTGCTCATAGTTTTATTATCCATCATGTCATTGTTTACAACCGTCCCGCTGCTGTTTGTGGTATTGAACGAATAGCAATCAATGAGGCCGTGGTGTTAGTAGAAAGCTGATCGGGAGTCATCTACAGGGGGGGGGGGCAAATTGTGCTGACAAGCCAGTTTTAAATGTCATTTCACTGAATTTGCATGCATTTATATGGTAGTTTTATATTTTGGACTGTGATTGTTTCTATTTGCAGAATTTTGGTCAAGCAAAGTTTGATTAGGATGTTTAATGATGCTGCACATCCAAGCCTAAATATTTAAAGCACAAAATATTCATTCACCTGAAAGCAGAAAGTAAGCATACATCCCTTCAAGCCCTTGTTTTTAAAAAATAGGTGAATAACTATCATGATATGATGACTCGATCACATTAACCCCCTGTTCTTTACATAATTACAATCTACCCTCTTTATACATGTAATATATATCATATTGCATGTGAACATACATACAAAACAGTAACACAAGGGCCAAATACTTTTAACGCCTACTTTCAAATAAGAGGATATCTGTCACAGGTGTTGACACATACACAACAGAAGCCAGAGCATATTTATTAACTTCTTCTTGTGGGAAGGGATATGTCAGGAAATAAAATGACAAGTGAAAATGCAAAACATTGTTGTGCAGCTTCATTTAAAGATGAAATCTCCCATGATGCTGTCTGCTCTATGCAAGTGAGTCACTCAGATATTGAGCAGGTGCCTCACTCAACCAGGGGAGGGAACATTTATTATTCAGAGGGAAGAATGCTGGGTCTGTATTATTGTAACCACTCAGTCCAAGTGGCTGGAGGCCACTGCTGTAATAATGTGTAACTGCTTTATTGTATGTATAAACAATGGATTCAACTATATGCACATCTTGCACCACTATTGGTGGATTGTTTTTGTTGCTACAGTCCCAGAACAAAACAGCTTTGTTGTGGTATTGATGGTTTTGTAATTTCAAATTAATATTAAATTATACAGAATTTTAAGAACAACTCAACCATTTCAGTTGTTACAGAAATGTACATGGTGTAATGTCTTAGTACAGAGAATTTAAATCCCGTCTCATTGACCATTCCTATCCCCTCCCTATGGAGGTGCCTCAAGGATCGGTTCTAGGCCCCTCTTTACAATATACACCATCTCCTTGGATCCAGTTATCTACTCACATTGCTTCTCATTATCACTGCTACACAGACAACAACCTATATGCACACCATATCTGTCATTCCCACCAGATATTTCCATAGTCTTGGTGTTGTAAAAAAAGGTTTGTAAGTAATAAACAAAAGGATCTGATTACACAAATTAATAAAAAAGATTAAGAAGCCCATTTTCTATGTTGCTCTAAGTTTTTATTTAATTTTTTAGAAGTTTTTAGTTTTTGGTGACCTAATCTTTTTTCTTTCTTTCTTTTTTAATCACATCGGGCATTTACCACTTACCTTTGTACCATTAAAGGTTTTTCCACTGAATATGACCTACTAAAATTTTTGTATCAAATGAAAAATGTGGGTGTTCTGAAATTGATTGATAGTGTACAGTACAAACATGTCTGGCATGTTTGGAAAATGAATACCTGTTTTGACCAGAATTAGACAACCCTATTAACCACCCCCCCCTCTGCTTACAATGTGTTTTCATAATGGCTGCATGTCTCCTGCATCCAGATCACAGTCCACAGCAAGGTCAAGAATAATGCATCACAATCAACAGAGTGGAAAGGAAATTTTTTGATTAGTTTTTATCCACCTAGTATTGTTTTTTAAATAATTTAAATTTTCTTTCCTAGATTTTTTATTCTAAAACTAAATCTGCAAATGTTTGGCATTTAGGACTGTGAGATAACAGGGTGCAATCCTGGATCAGGGAGATCAAGGCGTAACGTAACTGTGAGTTACATGAAGTGTAGTTCCATTGCATGCTGCTAAAAAGATAAATTAAATTTCATATATGTGTATCTGTGTGCTAGACACTAATACAACACAGAAATAAAAACATAACTTCAATGTTCTTCAATCCCTTTAGCGGTGGTCAGCATAACAGAATGCAAGACCGCCTGTGTGCACTGATGCTGCACTAATGTATCAAACACAGGGGTAATTCACTGCAATTAGCGGTGACTCATTTAGGTAATGTCACCACAACTCTTGATGAACGGCAATCTAGTAAAAGGCATGAGGTGGGCTTTCTTTGTCTAAGAGGAGTAGGCAATCTAAATTCAGATAGAAATGGATTACACAGCAGTAAGAGACTTGACACTTGAGATACTGAAAATAACTGTATTGAAAACTTATGTTCAGTCAAGTCAAGCATTTGCAAACCTAAAATAGGAAGATTGGACTGTTCTTTTATAAAGGCTTCATTGACTCCATTTTGAAATGAGGGTTGCATAACTTGGTTAGTTTTCTTTGCTGTAGTTGAATAAAACATGTTTAGTTTTTAGTGATATGATAGATTTAATGATTTAAAATAGCTATTTGTAATTTTTCCGATTGCTACATAGTCAACCTTAGCATGAACAGCTGTTTACTTATCAGTCTAAATGAAATGTTGAGTTCACCATCAAATTCTTCCATTACTCGCCAAAATGCCATTGTTAACTTTGCTTAAGTTAGTTTGCTAACCAACTAGCCCTAGCTCTAGTAAAGGGTAACCGAACATCTGCATTTTCAGTGGTTAGTTATATGAATTAAAAACAGACCACAGAAAAATATGGAAAACAGAGTAGACAGGCAGACATCTAGCACTATGCTTCTTTTACCAAAAAGTGGGGGTGGCTGCTAGCTGTAACACGTTCAGAAATAAACACCTATCCAATGTGATTGTTCCGTTTGTCTCTAGGCTGAGAAAAGGCTCGCTAGCATGCTCATTAGTTAGGTATTCATAAACCAAAACTTTTGATTTCTTTTGATTTGTGGACACTTACACTTTAAAGATTAATTGAGACAGACAGTCAGACTTCATGATTGCTAAGGGTAGGAAGTCACCACCTTTTCACAATTTTGATGGTACGTGATGCTGGTAAATATGATTGAATTCTACTATTGTACTGATGGTTTTTGTAAAATGTCATGAACAGTTGAATTGAAAGTCTATCTGCACTAACAATGTGTACCATGTCAATGCTGACAAACATTTCAGTTTTTGTATCTCTGCTAGGCTTTAAAATAGTTATTTCAAGATGCTCCACCACGCAGGTGTATTTTTTATTTATTTATTTATCTTTGTGTAGAACAATAGCAAAAACAACAAAGTCATTGGTCGAGATACACTGATACATAAGCTGAAAGTCAGGCTGAGGGAGAATAAGAGGGTTCCCCTATGTCTCAAAAAGTCCTGCAATACTTAGATTTGCACTGAATTCTGAAAAATATGAGTCAAACTGCAGTCAGTCACTGGTCCATCACAATAGGTACTCAACTTGCCACAGATAGAATCTAATTTTGTGAGAAATACTGCAACATTACAATAACAATCTGCTGAGGTGCAAGTACATCTGGCTCTTAAAGGAAATGGGAGATGGCACCCTGATTGGTTTATTGCATGTTAAGTCCATAACACTCCCTTGAATAACTATGAGCATAACCCTTATGAACAATGCGCCTGATGTGGCAACAGTTTTTCCCCTTTTAAAATAGCAAAAGTGATATTGACAAATCATAAAAGCATTTGCATTTATGCATTTGCACTTTAGACCGTGCTCTTTGGACTGTTAAAATAGAGCCCGTACTGTTGCCGAGAACATATCATAAACCCTTGTTTTATAAAGACAAACTGCTGAAGCTCTTGTCAAATGGCAATCACCATCATCCCCACGTTCTCCAACAGACTTAAAAATTAACAAAAAAAAAAAGATACATAAGCTGCACATATGAATGACAAAATTAATGAACTGGTAGGATCTGTTCTCAAGCTTGTCTGTTTCTTTTTTTGTTTGTTTTTTTTTTGTAATCAGTGCTTTTGAAAATCTTGTGTTGTTCTTGACCTTGTGTTATCCGCCTTTTCATCATACTTGCTTGCATGCCATATAATTTGTCTGCCATTGCGATTAATCCAAGAACATTCACAGTTACATAAAAAAAAAAAACAGATGTCCTTTTTCATCATTCTTCCACTGATTTTCATCCTGATTGCTGAGTGTAATGTGTCCATGCTAACGACAGGAGCCATCAAGTAAACGTATGATATAAAGCACTGAATAAGTGAAAATGTTGAACTCACTGTAGTTTTAGAGAAAAGATGTGTGATCGTATTGACACCGAAGTCACTAGGATCTAGGTACTGTGTACCATATTCATAGCAATCTAATAGTTATTCAGATCCAATTGAAAGACCAAACAATTGACAGTGAGATCAGCACTGCCACTACTAGAGCTACTAGTAGTGCTCTGCCCCTACTAAATCAGCATCTATTCAATTCAAAATGTCCAAGCACATAAAATTATTCAAGAGATGTATCCCTCACACAATAACAGGCTATTAAAAACCTTTCAAAAGCGTTGAAGACATTTTTCTAAAATTTCTTAGTGTTTTAATTTTATTCAAGTATTTTAATGAATTTGCTGAAAACCTGCTCTGACCTTTTATAAAAACAGAACCTTGAAACAAACAGTATCAATGTATTATAGAGCTTATATGTAATGATGTGATGTCCATCCATCAGTTATTCATACTGCTTCTCTGTGCAGGGGGGCTGGCACCAATCCTATCTGACACTAGGGGCGGGGTGCAAGTCAAGACAAGTCACCAGTCCATCACAGGGGCAACATATAGAGACAAACAACCTTTCACACTCACACCTATGGGCAATTTTAAAGTCACCAATTAAACATGCATGTCTTGACTGTGAGAGGAAGCAGGAGAAATTATATAACAAATACAACGTATAAGCAGATTTTTGTATAACCACAATACTAGAACATTAAGAGCAGGAACATCAGTTTTTTTCATAAATAGTCTTGTGAAAATCAAGACAATTGTCAACTGGATGCCTGATTTGTTTGATATTAATTCCAAATAATATCTTATGAATATGCATTAATTAAATTCAACACATATTACCTTACTTAGTGGGAGGAATAAGCCTCAAGCTTTATTTTCAGTTTGGTGTTGAAAGTAGCTCTTGGAATCAGTGGATAATCTGTCTACCACTTCCCTCTCCACTGCACTGCACCATGGCGTTTGCTTCGTAAACACGGCATCCGCTTTACTGCATCTGTTGACCAGCACACGCTGTTCGAAAAAGCCTGAAGAAATCTGACTGAGGTGCCCACATGCCCCATTAACTGGAAAGATTAGGCTGAAATCTGGGCTCTGCTTACTCCAATTATGATTTTATCATGATTAAGATCATTTCTGAAGGAGATGAATATGCTGTGTTTTTTTTTTGTTTGTTGTTGTTGTTGTTCTTTTTTTTTGTTTTTGTCAGTGTTGTTTTTTTTATGTCAGTGTGCATATGACCAGAAAAGACACGCACGCATATTTACAGACAACCGGCAAAGGAGTCCTACTGATTTCATCAAACCCTGAAATCCCTCACTGTCATAACAAAGGAGTCTCTCTCCTGAAGTAGAGGGGTGTAGCGAGCTTCCCTCAGGTAGCAACTATGAAGAGCTGGCAGATGGAGGCTGCAGCTGTTCCCAGGTAGGAGAGCAGGCTGGAGATTGGCTTGCATTCCCTCTGGACCAAGCCCATCTCAGTGGGGAATTCACAGCCAGGTCTTTTCACATTGGCAGCCCCTCTGACTGGGCTGCAGTCGGAGCTAAAGGTTCACACTTCTCCCCTGTACTGCTTCCTCCCGGTGCCTTTTTCCCCCTCATTTGAACCTGAGCTGTGCTCCAGGATGCTGCTCTGCTTTAAAGAGAAAGTAAACACGTTTGAATTTTTATTTAATTAGAGTCTTACAGGAATACTTATTCAGTGTTCACAGAATTTGCGCTGAATTTGTGTACATTTTTAATCTGATGTTGACACAACCTGGAGCACTGCTGTTTCAAATGTTGAACTGCAATATTTAGTTTCAATAACTGAACAAATAGGAGCCAGGTTTTAAGCAGTCATGCAAAAGACAATTAAGAGCAGTTCCTGTTAAAATAAGAGCGTCTGTGAGCGTGGTGCAGGAAGGACACAAGGTGCAGAGGGCAGAAGAAAAAAAAGAGGAAAAAACGTACTGTAATTCCATTTTCATGTTAATAAATCTATTCTCTTCTAAAGAAATAGCAAGGAATTAATGTGGTAAATAATCAGTTATTTAATTGTGCCTCTTAAATAAAAAATATAGATAAATGAAAAACTGACTCTGTAAAGAATTTATAGTAATGACAAACAAGCCAGAAGAAAATAAATTACATCAATAGACACATGGTTATCCAACAATAAGTTGAGGACAGTTGAGGGCAGCAGAAAGTGAACATTTTGAACAAGTTAGCAGAGAGTTGCTTTTTACAAATTTAGCAGAGACATTTTAGCATTAATTTGGAGTTGTGTCTGTTTTTGCCATCCCTCCAACTCCTGAGGGAAATACCTGCCTATTTAGCAACTAATTTAATCTGTCTGATGAGCAAGTGGCACAAAGCGCTTTTCTTTTTCAAAAGCATTTTCACTAAAAACTGGACAATTTTGAAAAAAACAAAGACAACAAACAAACAGTGAGAGTGACGTAAAGGTTCTGTAAACAATCATCACAGCCATTAGATGTCACACTAGCCCACCAGCATATCAGATTATCACAAATGCTTAGTCAGCCACACCTCAGGCCTCTGTTTGGCCACCCACACCCACCTCGGAATAAAGTGTTTCTTTTTCACTGCATTGTGTCAGCTCATGAGCGGGCAGTGCCTCTGTATTTAAACATGGGAAAGGTAATGCTTTAACAGGAGGGACTGAAACAATTTCACATTCGCAGACTGGTGAACAAAAGCAAAAACAGAGGAACTCAGACTAGAACACACTCAGTGGGGGTGTGACTTTGGCCTATGCTCAGGACACCATTACTGCATTATAGCTTTGCATAAAAAGTAGCTATTTACTGCTATTACTATTTATTGTTGCTCAAAATCTTGTTTACATAACCTTTAAAGGTCCCATGTTGTATAAAGGGAGATGTCCATGTCTTTTTTGATTATAAAAGAGATATAGACTTGTTATTAATACTGCAAAAGTATTAAAGTATTCAGAAACTTAGTCTTAAAACAAAACATCAGCACTTCTGTAACTTTGTGATGTCACAACAAAACAGTCTCAGTCACATCCCCCAATTTCAGCCCACCCGGACCCACCATCCAGCCTTGTAGGGTTTAGTTTCTCCGAGTGTTTACCTGAAATCTGCGATATTTCTTCTTGATCACTCAGGAAACAGTCAGCCAATCAGAAGAGAGGCTTGAATCATCTCTGATTGACTCAGCACCCTGTTGTTACTAGAGCTCCAGAGAGAAGCCTGAGAGAGGAGATGCAAAACTACACCGAAATAGTTTTTGGTTCTTTAAGCCAAAAATCTATCAACTAATGGATAGCAACACTTCAGATAAAACACGAGAGAAGTGTAAAATATGGGACCTTTAAAACATTAAAGTTACAGGACCTAAACTATAGAGATTAAAGTGAAGTGATGATTCCCTGTTCTGTCATTTTGTCACTACAAACAACTTCTTTTCATATGCATGCAAATGTTGATTATTGCAGCTTGGAAGCAGCCATTGATGTGAATTAGTCAAGCTGCTGACCGCAACAAAATTCAAAAGAACTCCATCACAACATCAGATACTACATTATTATGCTTAATGATGGAGTCAACTGTTGCAAGCTGATTATGAAAAGAAATCTATTATTGAGAAATGGTACTAAGGCTGCTTGGAAGAGTAATACCCTGAAAAGCCACCACTGGTCTTTTTAAAATTGTGGCAAGAGCCCTGACACAAATTCCATCTGCTATTTCTAATTTCCTGTCAGCAGGAAAGACTTTAAAGGTTACTGTAGTGATCAAACCTCTGCCAGCAGATTGGGTAACATATTGAAAATCAAAACATATTTAAAATGAGTCAAATGAATAAATAAATATATACATTTTACAGACAGAAAATCCCCTGCCTTATTGAAAAACTATGGGATGTAAATGTAAATACAATCCAACTAAATCTTTATGTAAATGGGGCTTCTGGATTATTTTGGTGGAATACTTTGAATACATTACAGACAATAAAATTATGCCAATTCACAGTGAATGCACACATAGACCTGAGGAGACAGCAGCAACCCTGTATCTTCAGTCAAAAACCATTTTGCACACCACATCGGATTTGTCTCAGAGCTTAAAAATCCTTCTCTAACTGTCTGTTGCTCTCCATCTAGATCCCCTCCTTTGTGACTGAAAAAAAAAAGATTTAATAAGGGGAATCAGTGAGGGATATGGCTTTTTCGCTTCATCTGTCTGGTTCATGTCAATAACAAGGGTCCATGATAATTTGGCCACTGGGTGTGTGACAGTTTTACTTTAAACTTTGCTGAAACTGTACAGACTGGTCAGCATGTGAGTGCTCTGCAAAGATGTGGACAGAGAAACTCTGACATTTTGGAATAATGTCACCACTGCAAAAAAATAACATTGATGTTTCATTTAGTTAAATAATAAGCTGTATTTTAAATATATATACACCAAATGAAAGTCAGGTGTGCCTTGTTGTGGTGTTGTGACCCCTCCAAGGTCACAGTCTTTATTTGAACCCTGTGCTGTCTGACTCATATCTGTTCCCTGTCACACTTGAGAGGGATTCACCAACACTTTGACATTTGATGGGGGATGAGAAGTTCAGAGGCTTAAAGGAGTAGTTTGACATTTTGGGAAATACACTTAGTCACTTTCTTGTTGAGTGTTTGATGAAAAGATTAATTCCTCTCTCATACACAGCCTGTTTGTTCTGCTGCAGCCAGCAGCTAGCTTAGCACAATTATTGGAAACAGGATGACACTGGTAGCCTGACTGACCTGTCCTGTGCTAACAAAACCCAAAATTTGTGGTTGTACTTAGGGGGTTATGTGGTGAAGTATCACTTGTGCGTGGCTTCCTTGAGTTCCCACCGGTGCCCTGGCAACATCACTGTAAGATCAGAACTGCAATTAGTGGCTCTGGCCTTTGTTGACCTCAATGACAAAAAGAACCAGGCCTTTATATGGGTTTCTATTAGACTGATATTAGAGACAAGCCTTTAGTATCAGCACAATAACACAGTTGTGTCCTGTCACTTTACCGTTTTCCCCTGGGTGAATGGCAAACCTCCATCAATGCAACTTGACGGCAGCAGAAGTATTTCAGCCTTGCCATTTTGTTGGTAGTGAACAATCATCACAGGGGTCACTAATAGGTAGACCTATTCTAATGGCACAGCTTTTCTTACCTTTATGGCTCTGATCACATGATGCTAGTCAGCGAGTGAGATAAACACACAGGAGGAGAGAGACAAATATGTAGGGTAAGTGGGATGTAAGAGGGAAAGGAGAGAGAGTTCAATTGTTCACTTGTTAAGACGTGTTGAGATTATGTATTGTTAAAAATGGCTGAGTCTCTCTTATGGACTGATTACTACCCTTATTTCCTTGAAATTAGGAAAAGAACACATAATTATTATTAGTGAAGTTATTTATTTATTAATTATCCCTTTTATTAACAACCCCCCTCCCCTCCCCCACCAACAATCTGGACCTTTGCTTGAGAAAATTTTATTTATTTTTTTTTTTAATTCCCCATGATCTCATAAGAAGTGGTTACTTTCGGTTTAATCTGAGCAACTGGAATTAAAAGATGGATGTGACAAGTATTTCTGATAAGAAATGAAAACTGCTGTGTAACAACTGGGTATGTCATCGTGCTAAAGTGGTTATATAACATGAAAAATTACACTCTGTAAACAAGCTGGCTAGCCTTTAGCTGTTAGAATAACTTGTTGATCTTTGTGATCTCTGTGCGACTAACCAGTAGATTTGTCCCTGTCCCAGCGGTGCCTGTCTGAGCTCAGTAACATCAAGTCACACAAGGAAAGACACACAGCAGATAAGGAGAGCGATCTCCAGCACTCAAGGCAAATTTGACACCGCAGGCGTCCAATCAAAGAAAAAAAGAATTTCCTGATGGGTTTTAGAAGTAAGAAATACTTTTGCCAACACTCTGATGAGTTGTATGAGGCTTTAATAACTTTGTTAAAAAATGTCTCTTGGTACTTGGTAACTAATAGACAAATCTATAAAGCTGTGTCTTAAAGGAATAAGCCAGTAAAAGTGTGGCACATGATAACATCACAATCACATAGCTGAGGTCTTATGCAGGGCAGCTGTTTGATATTTTCTGTTTTATAATTAAACTGACATTACGACTGTAAAAGCTCCCAAAGCTAGATAGACACCACTAAAGCCATATCTCTATTTTTAATGCATTCACAGTGCATTATGTAGTCCACTTACTGAGTATCTTTGTGAATACACTTTTCTGTCATAATAATTAAACTGTCATCATGCAACATGCTTAGAATGATTCTTTTTAAATATAATGTAATAATTTCCTGTTTTTTTCTCTCACAGTGAATTAAGTGTCCACTCAAAACAATATCATAATCATACAGAGAATGTTATAAGATCTCTTTTTATTGGTTGCTGTCTTTCAGGGTACTAGAGCATAAAATTGGAATATCATTCCACGATGGTACTGGCAGAAAAATCGTTTGATGGCTGCAACTCAATTGTATATTTTGTAATTACTATAAAAGGTACTGGGGAAGAACCAAAGCGTTTAAGGTGGATGGCTTTTTCATTTTCTAATTTTATGGCTTTTTCTTTGCTGTCAGTCCTTGTCTGTCAAGACAGCAAGTCATGAGGTATTTACTACCCACATCGATACTCCAGCACACAGTACATTTTAAAGGAAATGAATGTGTTCAAAGGTGCCAATTAACAACGTTCAAACTAAACCTTCTGACAGGTCAGGGGCAGCATTTTATCCAATGCACTACTCGATGATGACTTCCAAAAGAGTCTGAGAGCTGCAGCATGAAAGAAGAAGTATCTCTTGTGCTGGAGCAACAAGACAAAGGCTACTTTAAGGAATCTGTGCTTGAGTCACAACACAGTAGTAAAGAGTGAAAACAATTCAACATCTCTTTCATCCTCACCAAACCACCCCCACAGGGAACTATTATTTTTGCTTCTGGCTTTTCTATATACTTCACATGACTCCAACTCATTTAATAATAGTCATAGGCATACTACCACATGCATATCATAGTCAATGAGACAACAGTGTGTCTTATTAATGAAAACTGATTTTTAATAATGGGCATTTTCTGCAAATTTAGAGCAGTATTGGTTGAGAGATCACTGTCTGCATTGTTTTCTCTCTGCTCCTCTCTCTGGTCTGAAGTGGTCTGAGCTCAGTTGGAACAAGACTATTTTAGAACGTAGTACAAGGCCGGGCCACAGCACATTAGCATTCTGCCTTGTGTCAGCCAGTTTCATCCCTTTATCTATTTGCCTACTCTCTGAGCTCACATATACGGTATTTAAATACAGCCATTTAGAAAAAAGCTGTGCTCATTTGTTCGTTTTTCTCTCCGCTTCTGTTTGTCAGACAACGGAACAAGTATGAAATAGGGACTGAAACCAAGCCACTAAGACTATAAGTGAACCAGCAGTCACTTCAAAGCCATTTCCAAACTGCTGCTCTGCTGCTGAAATCCTGTTTTTACAACTGTGACGTTGTCTGACAAAATCACCAAACACACAAGTTAAGAACAACGACTGAGAGAAAAGCTAAGCAGGAAACTAAGTAGCTGCGTAGCAAAGCTTAGTCCAAAAAGTTGGCTAGGTGCTAGAAAAAAAGTTTCAAAAGGGGAAAGCCAGAAAATTTAGCTCCAAAGGTACTAAGTTCTCAACAGTGCTTGTTTGTGCTGAATAATTTGGAAAGAGCAGAAACCTTCGAACTCCAACACCCGCTGGCCTCGCGTAGCACACTTCTGCCCACCAGTCAGGATTTATGGATTTTTGAAAACACAATGAGATAAGAAATATCTATTTTTCAAGTTTTAATACTGTGTTCCTGTGATGAATCACTTGGTTTCTGTCAAAGGAATATACATCAAAACCACTAACTGGTTTTATCTTTTAAATATGTCGAAATGTTTTTGCTGTGACTCATCCTGAACCCAGGGTTTAAGCATACCTTTTTTTTCCACTTAAATGTGATTTTTCAGGGAGTCCTGACAGTCAAGTGGTTAGGGTTAGCGCACGATGAACCCTGAACAGCAGGTCTCTGGTTAAATTCCTGGCTGACCAGACCCTTTAATGCATGTCTCTCTCCCACTCTCGCTCCCCAATTTCCATATTTCCTGTCTGTCTTAACTTTTCCTATCAAATAAAGGCATAAAAACCACACCACCCAAAAATGTGCATTTAGATCTCGATTGGAAAAACTTTGTTTACATTAAAAAAGGTTAGGGAAATATCCAATTTTGGGTATCGACAGCTCCAAATTACATCATGTTTGATACCATGCCCACTTTTTAATTATCTTAGCAAATCTAAACAATTAAATCAATCCCTCTTGTATCTATTGCAATTTCATGTGAAAATTTTACTTTTAATGAATAGTATCGAGGGAAATTTTTCCAAACTAGAAGCCTCATTGTTGCTTCTTTAGCCATATCCATTGATTTAGAGAAATAGCAAAGATTTGAAACCAAGCATCTGGGGGCTTTAAATTATTATTTATTAGTTATTTGAGCAGGTGGTGGTGATTGCTGCTTGACAGGAGCTCCAGTCTTGGGTATAATACGACCCCTTGAGCTGCATCTTCCGGGCAGACTGGAGGCTACAGTGAGGCCCTACTGGAAAGTCACAGGACGGGCTGGCTGCTTGACATGCTAACGTTGCTAGAAGATGTGATAGAATCAAGAGATAACATTGGCTGGAGACATCTCTTAGCAAGTCAGAGAATTCAAGTTTGATGCTGGAGTCATGAAGTTTCTTCAAGAATGGCAAGTCAGTTGTGTTGGCTGTGTAGCAAAAATTAAAAATTGCTTCTTTAACATAAACAGTTGTTGACAAAAGCCTCTACTTCTTCAGTTTTGGATATCTCTGGATATCCATAGATGGTCAGAAGAAGCTGAGGATGAATACACTGTATGGTCCAAGATGCAAAAGTGGGTCAGGTTATCTGAAAAGTGGAATATATTTCTGTTTTTATATTTTTCATACATCCAATCCCAAGAAAAGCAATGGAGCCCTGTCTCTGGGTGTCCTTGTTCAGTACCATATAAAAATCATCTTGCAGACTTGCTTAAGATGGGAAATCCATCACCATCATTTTTGTCATAGTTACATTATCAATTCATGGTAATGCAGTTTAAAGTGTGTATTGATTTGAAAAGCCTGCTGCTCTGTTGCAGGTACTGGTGCTCTCTGGAGTCTCCCTCAGTACATTTCAAACTTAGGAGCTGGTTTAAAGAATTTATCAGTGAACTTGCTAAAATTAGTTAACTGAGCAGTTCACAAATTTTTTATGCACCAGGAAATGTTCTGAGGGTCCCGGCTCCATTTTTACGTTAGTCTCAAAATCTGGAGTGTGACATTATTTTTGATGAAATGAGCACCTCTGTTCAAAAGCTATTTTTTGGCCATTAATGTTTGTTGTATTGCCAAGGGTAAAGCAAAATGTTCCTGCATTCATATTGGTTAACACGCCGAGTTGGAGATTTAAAGTGCTTGTTATATAGCTATAGCTTCAGATTAATTGGGGACTTTTTTTTTTTTCAGACTGCCAGGCCTTACACCATGTTGTTGAAATGCACATACACATGAGGCGCACTGTGAACTGGAGGCAATAATGCATGACAAATTGTTCTAATAAATTCTGTCTGACATTGCAGTGGGTCCCCCCGGACATGAGTGATTGGCTCCCTTACACATTTCACTGTATACCTATTATGACTTTATATATTATTATACCATACAGTCTGCTACTGTTGACTTGCTCTCTACTCAACTTTTCACACATGCAAAATGCAGAGACAGTGAAGATAGGGGAGAACAAGAAATTACAGCCCCAAGAAAATGAAGCTGCGGGAACCCAAGACCACTTAGGTTCCCATAATGCATCTGGTTGAGTGCAGCTAACACACAATGTAACGAATTGGACCAGGTCAAACTGGAGCTGTGTGGATGTCTGTGATGTTTAGGATTCCTCATAGTTTTGCAGTCTTCTGTTAGAAAAGCTCTTCAGGTCCTTAAGTATCCAACCGTGGCTACTACACTGTGCTGGTCCCAAATGTTATGACTGGTGCACAGTTGTTATCACATCAGTACTTCTTGGTATTCAAATGCCACTTCAACGAATCTATCACAGCAGTGGTCGCAAACCTTTCTGGCCTTGTCACCCATTAAAATGCCTTTCCCCTTTAAACAAATCAATCAATCCCTGTTTGCAGTCAGTGCAACCAGTGCCACATTAACATGTCACTGAGCCTCTGGGCACCAACATTGAAATGCCTGGGACAATGAAAAGGAACTTCAATAAAACACAGAAATGTTATTATGAAGTAAATAACTTTTTCTCCTAAATAATTTGTTTTCTCAGCAGTAGCCTCACTGTGCCTCAGTCATGTCCAGTTTACAGTCATTTGTAGCTTTGCTGACAAAAAAAGCTTTCTCAACACCACTGAGACAACACGAAGGGGCTTAACGGTTTCTTTATTCGTAGCACTTGCGCTTTCTGACATAGATAAATGGGTAAAAAGTGTTTGACCCTGCAGTGTGTTTAATAAATTAGATTAGACATTGATTAATTTGTTAGGTCAAATCACTGACATCTTCATTAAATTTCTTTGGGCTATAAAGTATCCATATTCATCACTGGCATTGAGGATTTTTAAATTGCTTTGGAGGATATAAGTTAATGACAGTGTCAACTTCATCATATCTAAGTTTAGCAAAAACATTACTAGATAAATAGCCATGTAGAGCAACCACCAAGTGGCTATAATTCAGTCAACGGCAAGCCAAAGGAGGGCTTGTCATTAAGCCTGTAAGCCAGTGTTGAGGGGGGCTGGTAGAGGGAAGCACAGCCAACAGTATCCTGGACAGCTTTTCAGTTTAGCTGCTTTAGCATCTGTCCCTGGGGTGGCACACTGCTGTTGTACTTTTTGAATATATATGTGAGTTATTGGTCCTGGGGGAGCTACTATATATCCATGGAGCGGAGGACGGGTGACAATGGGGGCCCAGCCTTCTTTTTCCTTTATCTGGGCCTGTCTGCCTCCTGATGTATCTCTCAGCACAACTTGTTCAGATTGCCTCATCTATCACTGGCCTCAGATATGAAAATGTGGATCCCTGCATCAGGGCCCAGTCACATTGTTACGAGTGCAATCTGGAGGCATCATGGGGGAGGCCCTCCTCTAAAGTTAAGGTGGGAGAAGGGGAGGAGGGTGGGGTTGGCGGAGAGAAAGTCTCAAGGAGAAAAAAGGTGCTGCTATGCACCTTTTCATTTTTTATGACTCTAGTCTGCAGGGTTTTTTTTTTTTTTTTTTTTAAGAGACACTCTCTCTTTTCCTGCGTTGAGGTAAGTAATGAACAATATTGCTGCCTTATCAGTGTGCCATTTCTACTGAACAGCTCATTACATTGATAAAACCGCTTGTATATCACTCACTTTTTATGTGTCGAATTTAAAACTAACAAGTACACAATTATTCAGTTACTGTCTGTTTTCAAGGACATATGCCCAGCAGCATGGCAGCAATCAACACTGCGGTGTTGCTGAGAAATTAAAGACGTGTTTATGATTATGCTCCCATGCCAAATCTCTTATACCCTGCATTTGTTTATTGGCTTCCCTTAATAATGTGTGAAGGGGGATCTTAATTAGATTAGGCTTAATAAAGGAGTTAACAATTTGCATTACACAAGGTCATTCATTATCTGTTCACAAACTTGGAAGGTCAGGTTATCTGCCGGTAAAAGTTGTTCTAGCTGCTGGAAGTGGACACAAACTCTAGACCTGGATCAAAGAGTCTTTTTATTATGTGAATGGCAGGGTAACTTACAGAGGAAATATTGGCTTTTTATGGTGCCAAAGACAGTTTTAAGTAAATGAGTATGAACAGGTATCAAACAGACTATACTCCAAAGGGAGAGAGTGGCAGCCACACAAGCAGCGAGGGCGAGACAATAATGGTTTAAAGTTTTCAGTCTCGCCAACAAACAACAAACGTCTAATATTCAGCAATGGAGGTAAATGAAGCCTTGAATGTCAACGCAAACAATTTGTTCCCCCGAGTTTTGTTGATGATTTACAAACCCTCTGTCCGTACAAAGGCAGTGGTGGAGCAAACTGTGTTCCTACACCCACTGACAGTGTTTTAAAACAATACTGTTCTGCAGGAAGTAGCATTGTATACTGCTATCAGATTGGTGAGAAAAAGAAAAAAAAAAAAAAAAAAGTAAGAACGCAGGACAGACTGGATGGTCAGAGCTTCATCCTACAGCCAGATAATGAGCCAAAACATTAGAGGAATAGAACCAGACAGTGGCTTCGCATTATGGAAGACCAGCACAGTCTCTGGATTTAAACCCCATGGAGCTGGTTGGGGATGAACTGGACAGAGGGTGAAAGTAGTGCAACACATTTGTTGGAACTTTCTGAACAATGTTTCATTTCCATTGTAGAAAGAACGTCTGAAGTGTGCTCAACTATTGGATGAGTCAAAAATTTAGCTCCATAAAAAAGATTTACCGATACATTGCTTCTAAAATCTCCAGTTGTTTATTTGAGTCTCGCTTTAATTTTAAAATGCTGAGACATTGAATTGTGTAAATTTAGATAAGAGCTGCAGGAAAATTGAGGTGTTATAAAGTCTTAGTGTGTTTTGGAGGTGTTTTGACTGGTAGGGAACATAATATTAATAGTAATCCCTGCTTGTCCGTATATTACACTTACACTGAAAATTATAAAATAAATGAATTTGCAATTTAATAAATGCTAAAACAAATGCAATGCAATTTAAATGTATCTGTTTGTAAACTGTACCGGTGCTAGCGTTAACAGCTGTTTACTTACCTGTCTCAAAGAGACATTGTGAATTTAGCGTTGAACCTTGGTTCCAGCATTGATAATCAACATGAGTGTTGACTTGTACTCTGCCTATGAAGGAAGCAAATCATTTCCACCCTGTTTGTTACCAAACCGAAGTTGAAAGATAACTTTTGCTTTTGATGGTTTAACTTTGTCGTATTTTGGACAAAGAACCACACCGATATGTTGTCCTCGTTGACGAGAGCATACATCCCTAGCCATTAGGTCGCCGACTATTCCCTAATGATGTCTAAAGGAGAGATCTGAGGTCCCGAGCTGTCTAGGTTGTCATGAAGCACGACTGAGGTAAAAGCAACAAACAGGGGAGGAGACCTGTGTGCTAAGCCTACAATCAATGACGTCTCCATGGAGCAGTTTAGCATAAAAGCAACAGCTGCGGTGCTGCACCGGTCACCCAACAGAAACCCCAGGTCATCTGGCAGCGGTTTAATCAACACCCAAATCACAGCAGCTCAGCTGAGGAGATTAAAGTTAATGTTTCTTTTCTTACGCCTCTCTCCCGTGCTTGCTGGAAACCTTTCATACTTCACATTCAAGGGTAACGTTGCACAGGAGAGAGAACAGTCTAATACATGGAGAAACAAAGCAGGTTTGTCAACTGAGACCCTCCTTAGATAATTCCTCAGACCCAGGAGCTGCTCTGATGTGGAAATTGCAGCTTTCAGCTTTCTGTGTGGACACTGCACACACTCAATGTAAATCACTTACATCTCTGATTAACTATAATGGATGGAACTAATGTTCACTGTCTATTTGGATGTATGGAATTATAGAGGAGAAAGATTAATCTAATTTCTGTCCAAACAGTGTGTGTCTAACACACAATTTCACATCTTGCAAATGGATCAAATTGTATAAACAATAGCCAAGATACCAATTATACTATGACTTGTCACTTACTGCTTCCTACTGTCAAAGCCTCTGTGACTTAGGAAAAGGGGAATTAATGTATAATTCATGTACAAATAAACCTTTCAATACAAAGACAAATTTGTACCAGCGTCACCATGGTAAAAGATTGACACAATGGGTACGAGTACCTCCCTCGTGAGTGCGCTTTCTGACAAACTTTCTCCTGCCTTTCCAATTATAATGACTTTGGATCCATTGCTGCAGTGGATGTCAAATGATATCTCTGTGGCTCATCTGCTCTCCAGAGACTCGTTGCTGTTGTAAATAAGGCTTGTTTTGGGACGTTCCACCACGCTGTCATGTGTTTGGTGTTGTGGTTGCAATTATGGGCAAAAAATATGTTTGGATTTTTTTTTTTTTTTTCAATAACCACAATTTTTCCCCTTAAAAATGTATTTTAGATTTTAGGCTGTCAAGAAAAAATTCTAGTGAATGGTTTGTGTGTTTGTGCGTGTCTCTCTCTTTGTCACTTGCACCTCTCTTTCCTGATTTCTGCCCAGATTTCTCTTTCCCCAAGTTGCCATCTTCCTCCAGTGTTTTCATTCATTCTAGTCTCCTAGAAATCAGATTTATATACAACTAACAGGAAATACATTAAGGACGAAACCCATTGGATGCTTTTTAGCGATTCAATTAATGGACAGTTGCAAGTGTTTGCACATTCACACAATGCATTCACACAATGTATTTAATTTGGTTGCCTGCAAGTTTTTTTTAGCTTTTTAGCCATACTACCAGAACGCTCCTAGAATGATAATAATGACAATAATGATAATAATAATAATGACCTTACAAAGTGCTTTACATGAAAAACAAAGACCCAGACAATCCAGACCATAATCCAGACAATCAGGGGCAATGTGGTTTTTGAATGAGTAAAGTGTTACATATAGCGAGGGCAGCAGTGTCACAAAGACAACAAAAGCTTTTATTAAGGAAAGATTGTGGTTTCTCTTAGAAAGCAGCAGTGTTACATATAAGGTTTTGGATGTGTCACATGTTGACATGGACCAGTCGAGTGTGGAGGAGACAGAGGCACAGATGACCTTTCCTAGACATGTAAATAAAAAGAGTGGCCTGATCTTGGTTAAAATGTCTCAGTTGGACAAAGCAGGAATGCACCACTTTAGTCGCCTGAGACTTGACAGACAACAGAGTCAAAAGGTACACCTGGGTTAGGAGCCTGTTTTTTAATATTATTGGATAAAGTCGTAAGGCTAGACGATAAATTGTTAATCATGCTTGACCTTGGGGCCAGAAGGAATGATAATAATTTTTCCATATTTCTTAGTCTGCTTTCAGACATCCAGTTATTAATTTCATCTAGGCAGAACATAATGAAGCCTAAATGCCCCAGCAGTAGCATGTAAATAAAAGGGCACCCGGACTAGACCCTTGGGGAATCCCACGAAAGACAGATGAATACAAAGACAAGGCAAGCCTAAGCATTAAGAGGAATTAATCAATCCACCACATGTCCATGTCCTGATTTTATCACACCAAACACATAATTTGAAGAAAAGGACAATGCTATGTTTTGGCTACATTCACTTGTGAGATGATCACTCAGAGAGAACGATAGAAGTGACAGAATATCTTTTGTATTTTCTCTTCTCATACAGCTCACAGCCTCCGTCTGGGATCCACTATAGTTTAATTTTATTTACCTCAACTCCAGAATGACAAACTTTGATTTGAGGCAGACTTGTATCAGAGGCCTTTAATTCCCTGCGTTTGATGTGTGGAATCAGTTATCAGTTATCAGTAGCGTTATTTTAGTAGGAGGCCTCATTTTCAGATACTCCCATTTGCCATGTTAGAGCTACTGCATTGTGTTAATATAAAATTAACACTTCCCATAACCATTTCAAATTAAAAGACCTCTAACATTGCAATAGCCAGAAACCCTTCATTTCTTGAGAGGGCTTTTATTGCTATGCAGCAGTAAGTGCTTTATTGCATTTCTTGTGGCTGGTGTTTCCGTTGTTTAGAAGCTATTCAGATCTGATACTGGCTAACTGCTGAATAAAATCAGTTGGCCATGACCTCTCTCTCCCTTCCTGTAACAAGAGGTGTAGTCCTAAGCCCCTGGTTGGCACCCATATGTGGTCCAGCCATGAACAAGATTTATGTCCAGTCTTGCTTAAAAAAAAGGTTCTTAAAAATGTGCCAAGTTGGCAAAACTGCACACCGTTAACACCCCCGTACTACAACCTGTCTGCACCAGAAACTCCCACTCTGTGATGAGGCATTAGGCTGACAAATGGTAGAAATATGATCAATCAGTCAGTCAGTCAGTCAGTCATTCGGAGGGTGAGCCAGTCAGGGACATTCCAGATTATAGTGCGGGCCCTGTTGTTGTAGTCCAGCCAAAAATATGTTGACAAATAACACATTTCCCTTTGAACATAATGGTCATTTTTCAGAGAGAGGCTTCTTGTTTTTTCTATGTTCTTTCTCTGCTTATCTCAGTTGTTGTCCATCAGTGCTTCCTTTTGAGGTGAAAGCCACAGTCTCTGACTAGTTAGCACTGATGAAACACAGCCCTGACACATGAATGGAAGCCGAAATGTAAGAGCATTCTGGGTGATTACAGTGCTGCTTAGGACAAAAGGGGATGTGCACCAGGCATTGTAATGAGTCTCATCACCAGAAAAGGCGCAGCATGGGGGGATGAGGCAAAGTAGAAATCACAGTTTAGAGCCAGAGACAGATCCAATTCCCTTACCCTGTGTAATTACTGCAGATCAGGCTTTATCAGTGGCAGACATCAGCCCTGGGATCTCTGAGAAAATGATCAAAGAAATGTTCAAGGGAAGCGAGAAAAGGGTGGAGAGAGCACTCTTAAAAAACACCGGTTAATGTTGAATGAGGGATTATCAGGTGTACGTCAAATATTGTGCTTCAAACAGAGCGGCAAGGTAAGCCCTGAGATTTAAAGGGAGGCTGGCTAGTCCGTAGGCCCTTATCTTTTGTCATATGGGTTTTCTCAGAAGGACTGCTTTGATTGTAAGCTAAGGGTTGCCCAACTGCTTGTATTTTTTTTTTTTTTTTTTTTTTTTAGAATTGATGAGATACAGTGGATCAAAGCATCACATGAGGAAGATATTCAAATGCAACATACTTCTAAGAGATTTTTGATAATATTCCCTTGCTCACACAAGTTTAAAATCGGGTACTAATACTCACCAAAAGGGATACTTAAGAAATTATCAAACATCATTATACATCAATACAATACAAACAGTAGCACAATATAATACCACAATTCATAATCAGTCCTTCTGTATTTGTGGCTTTTATCATCCACTGAAACTAATTGGCTGTTGAAAGTCTGTAAGACCACTGGCAGCGGAGTACAGTGAAGAGAAAAGGAGTGGCCGTAGATTTCACTATGAGGCAATGAAAAGCTTTTACAAAGCACTGAATCAGCACATTGTCCTCCAGTCTCACTAATCACTGTTCTCTGCTAAGCATACAGAACCACAGGGCTTGAGAGCATTTCACAGCAGTCAAACAAATGCATTAATGAATATTCCATTTTTCTGAGCTACCAGGGTTGTCCTGGCTGTTACACAAGAAAACTTGCGATATGATGTCGAGGAAAGTTGTCTTTGGCTGTGGTGAGATGAAGCTTCTGAATCATGAATGTTGCATCCAAAGCAGGCTCCATATACAAACGTAATCACAGGCCTTCATCGTGGGCGGATTATGCAATAATTTAGATACAGAAATGTAATATATTATATCAAGAGTGAATTTGCCATATATGTTAACTATAGGGTGATAACATATATAGAAAATACCCAAAGAAAATGTGTATATTGTGTGCTCTCATACAGGCTGAGTGTATGTTTGCAGAAGTTACTGTATACCTTGATATAATGCATATCATCTTAATTATTAATGTCTGTTCTTCATACACACAGTAGATGCTTCCCTCATTGTGGAGAAACCTTTCTCCACAGGCATATTTCCTTTTTTGGAGTGCAAAATGCGTAAGATATGAAACAGTAGGGCACCTATTAGTGATATTTCAGATGTGCAGGTTAAGAGTCTGTGTTACTGCAGATTCATGAAAATGCTTGTTAGTTGTAGAGGAGTAATACCATGTTTTGTTGTGCAATGGTGCTGCTCAGTACAACCCAACCTGCCAACATTTTCTGTTTCCCTTCAAAATGAAACTGCTTTTCACGTCTAACCTTTTCCTGCTAATTATCATTTCAGGATGTGGTTTTCGACGACACTTGGACCATAAACAGTCAGAGACAAGCATGCAGGTGCATTTTAGTTTAAGACAAAGTAATTCCATCGAATTCACAACTCTATCCCACTCAAGCTGTATCAATATGTCCCCATTTTGTGGCAGCAAATTGTATTTTCTGAAAAAAATCACCATCAGCAGAAACACTGTGTCCTAGAGCAGCTGAATATATGTGTGGCTGGACAACTTGATCAAAACATTTCACCCAAGCTTGGAAACTGTTTCACAAGTCAGATTATTTTTTCCTTTCAAAATGCAGCAAAACTACAACCTGATTGTAGTTTCACTTTCTTAAGCCAACATATGTTCACTGGTTATTAAGATTAATAGAAGAGGTGCACACATGTGATGCATAATCAAAAAAATAAGATACAAGTTTCATATACAGTTATGGACTATTTGTACCAGATACTTTAACTAATAATGAGAGGATGGACATCTACTTTAGGATCACTATTGTTCAGGTACTCATATGAACAGTGAAATTTGTTGTAACCATCTCTCCTTTTCATAATGGCCATTCAAAGATAATTCCCTGAGAAGGATTACATGATGGTGACAAAATCTATCGTCCTTGTTCTGTGCAAAAACACATTCCACAGTTTATCTGAAGCTAATGTGAGGCTTCACAAAGTGAAGTTAAAGTATCTTCAGTGCAAAATTCCCTCTCAGTGTTATTATCCCCAGCTGAATAAGGAAATACTGCCATAGGAACCACAAAGATATCCGCTTGATTTGGATAACTCAGGCTGCCGAAGCCTCATATTAGCTTTAGATAAAGATTTGAATACTTTTCTGTCCTCCATTACTTACACTGAAAGCACTTTACAAGGAGATCTCTTAATGGCTGGTATGAGCAGAAGGAAAGATTACAGGAGGCAAAACACGTTTCATTGCTAATGTGTGCACCTGACTATTGTTTTATAACCTTGTGCGGCAGCTGAATTTTTCGCAAATGAGAATCCATTTTGCCAGGCTCCAAGCTATTCGTTTTGGGACCTTTTTTTTTTTTTTTTTTTTTATTTCTTTTCACATCCAGTTGTTAGATTTACTACAATGTGCCAGGTAGTACCAGCAAGCCAAGTATAATATATGTCTCTGTATGTACAGTATATATACAAATATATATACTGCACATTTCTAAAACTAGAAAATCCATTCAAAATCCACTCAAATCAAACTTTTTAATATGGGTGTAAATGTAATGGAAAGCATAAGGATGAGAATTTAAGCCAAATATGCGTGTGTGTGTGTGTGTGCGCGCCCATACTGCACAGCCCAACTTCCTCTCTGTGTTACTGTGTTACCACTTGTCTTGTAACCATTCATTTACACCCCATAATGGAAAACCATGCTAATGAATATGAATTGAAACATCTGCAATTTCATCCCTGCCTCATATTGTCCTTTCCTTTTTTCCTTTTTTTTTCTCCTGGCAGTGACAAAATTTCCCCAGCTCTTGGTTTACTGCCATGAGGCACGGTCTGGTGCGCTGGGGGCTTCATATGCTGAGAAGGTCACGTCTCCTGACAATGGTTTCCATTGTCCTTCAGCAGATCCTCTGACACTAATCTAGATGCATCAGTTTTACCTGCGTTTCTCCATTGCAACATGCATCCATGGAGATCAATCAATCCATCCAGTAATTTCATCAAGACCACCCCCCAAACACAAACACACACACACACACACACACACACACACACACACACACACACACACCCGTCACCCACTCCCCACCACCACCACACATGCTCCCTTCTCCCTGTCATCCTCTCAAAGAGTAAGAGGGACCATTCATCAGCATTCCCATTGAGCATGGGTATTTAAAACTTGTTTTTACAATGCATTGAGATTCCATAAGGGGTTTGTGACACAATGTCGGTCAATGGATTTATAATGACTCTGTGTGAAGTCGTGCCATAAATATCACTCCACCTCTCCCTGCTACATGATAGGTTATTCTTTTAGCTCTGTGAATCCAATAAATCAAATGGGCACTAAATTGCTGAACATAGTAGGACATACAATAAAATATAATAACACTATAATAGACTCTCTCCCATTAAAGAAAGCGGAATTGAAACCCACATTTTGCTTGGCAAAGTCGCCTGGTTTCTACAGACTCTCTCATCTCTGGGAAACATGTTGATATTTGTGTCCTCTTTGTTTTGTCCCTCAGTTGCACCCTCTCTTTTTTTCATGAGATGCACACACCAGCTATTCTGCATGTTTACCAATGACAAATGGAGGACTCTGGTCTTCAGGGGCATGAAGAGGGAATCAGGTGCACTAAGGCTGTGGGCCTATAGGCTCCAGCGGCTGTAAGCCCAGGGGCCACCTGCAGAGGAAAGCTGTGATAAGTCTGGGCTGAAGAATGAATATATTCACACGGGACGAGCAGGAATGAGACACGGCCGCATTGTTTCCTCCAGCCTGCTGTTGCATCACAATACACATTCCCACAATACACATCTAGCTGCAGAAAAGGACAGTCCAAGTCTCAGGTCTCAGTGGAAAGATGAAACTTGCTTTCCAAACAACTAATTTCCCTGATGATTTAACAGAGATTTTAATTTACACTAGTTCATTAGTCTAAAAGTAAGAAAACAGTCAGTCAAAATTGTCATTATGAGTTGCATTACCTTTTCACTAATGTTAGCAGTGCTAGCATCAGTAGCCTTCTTACCTTGCTAGTTAGAGTCCACATGCCTGTGCTACATGTGGTTATATGTCGCTTTATTCTGACAGATAATGCAAACCATACAAGATTATTGTATAATGCTGCTACGCTACCACAATAGCATTTTTAAAATCACAATAATTAATTTAAGTTGGGATACATTATTCTAATACTCTAGAATACTTTTGTTTTTGATGTTTTTGTGTGCAAAACTTTCAATTTCAATTCAATTTCTCCCCACGATTTTGGTGGTATCTAAATTAATACTGAATGTTTTGGAAACCTTGTATATTTTTTATATATAAGAAGCAGTAATGGACCTGACACTGAGCCTTGAAGAACCTCATATGTAACCAAAACCACATGTCCAAATCATTTTGAATGGCTATTATTTATCTGAATATACTGATTGTGATTTTTCTAGGCATCTACCATTTTTTTCTCATATACTACATCACCACTGCTAAAAAGAAGATATGTCTGAAAATCAATTGGTAAGTTTTGCAATTTATACTGAGCCAACATTAGCATTACAAGCTCTTTATTTACCAGTCTTGACAAGTGCTCCAGCCAACGTTGTGTTTATAAGATAAGATGTTAGAATACACCACACACCCCAGTGACTCAGTATTGGAAAATGAGGCCACAGTCTGTCCAGGCTGTTAAGAGCTGATTAGCATGCTAACTTCAGTTGAAAAATAATAGAAGAAATAAAACAAATACAAAGTGGTTGTTTCTTCAGCTGTAGAAAGCTCTTGGTAAGTAAAGGTTACCAGAAGCTGATTAGTGATTAGCTGATTAGTGGCATTTTTAACTTCATATTGGTCTTTTCAAAGCACCTTTACACATTGAATACAGCTCTACAAAGGGCAAATAACCAGTGTCTCCATCATAGTTACATCCGTTGAAATGTTTTCCCCAGTAATGATGGGTAGTGTAAGAGCAGAAGGTTGTGACTGGGCAGGATTACACTGCCACACATTAAGCAAAGCATTAACATCATTTTTGTGAAATAAATTACATGAAATTATACTTATCTGTAATGAGGTATATACTCATATTGGAGGACAAGTGAATAGAAAAGAAAACCTACATGTTTTCCTTTCACTGTCCCCAGGAACATTTATTTGTGAACTCATGAGGGTAATACCAGCATTTCATTTAATGTTGATCATTTCCTTGAGGAGCACTGCTTTGAATACTTACATACTTGGCTACTGAAATCATCAGCCTCAACAGAACAGTTTTGTCCTTGAACAGCTTTTTATACAAATTGATCAGTAGCTGAGAGACTCTACACAAGAGCTTGTGGTTATTTCCCCACTGTCGCTAAGCTTTTCAATCAGGTCACTTTGGGTTTGGTCAGTTCTATTAACAACAATCAAGCTGTTAGCCTTTCCTCCATATTTGTCCAGCTTCGAATGCCAAGCACAATTATATTTAATACTTAATGTTATCATCCTCACAATGTTCATTTAGAAATTAGCCTTTACCTCAAAGCTCCACTGTGCCTAAATAAAGCCACAAATACCATAAATAAAGACTAAAAGACAAGTATTGGCTTGTAGACTCGTGTTTTACCTGGTTTCAGTGGTAATTAATTAAAATGTGATTTGCTCCGGAAAATACTAAAAGACTATTCTAGTGCAAGTACAAACTTCGTGGAGACACAAATCCACACTCAACTGCAATTGACTTTAGTTGTCGCTGGGACTCAAAAGGTGATTTTATGACTCCAAATGAGGCCATTTTTAAGACTGGTACGTGCTTTCAGCAGTCTGAGTTTGCATTTCCAAACTTAGCAGTTCTGTAAAACCTACAACATAGGGATCAGCAACAGGCTCAAAGTACAAATCGGACAAGTAAGTAATTCCAAGGTAAAGCACAAATCATTATATGAGGAAGGGAGAGTCCTCACCTCTTTAAAACATCCCGTGACTTTTTCTTCACTTCATTCCAAACACAATTTTCTCTCAATTATCAAAATGATATTTTCTGTAATGTAAGTGGTATTATAATTCAGTTTTCTATTTATGCAACTGTCCAAACAGCTTTCAGAACTGCTAAGCTTTGAAATTGCTTTCATAGCAGAGGCTCACAGAGCTGTGATATGAATACAGTGAGGTCCAAAAGTCTGAGGCTACTTTCCTTTCCCTTTTCCTTTCCATACAGACTTGTGTGTGTGTGTGTATATAAATGTATATATATATATAT
>CM076648.1:24763865-24773880 GCA_038496675.1 Rachycentron canadum | reverse complement strand
ATATATATATATATATACACACACACATTCACACACATACACACGCACACACACACATATATATATTCATACCTGTATTTCCTGTATCTTCCTCTATCACAATAGCGCAGTATTGTAGAAACTATATCCTTTCACCTTAATGCCTCATATCAAAGCAAAGAGGTCAAGGAGATTCCAATAAAGATTTAGACAAAGACAACCTGAGCTAAAGGAGACAGGAAAAGAAACAATGAAACTTCTTCGGCATCTCACTTAATTCCAGCGTCTCCTGTCACAGCTGCCACTGACATTCTTCCAGGCAACTTCTCTCAGTTATGAACCCTCAGAATCAAAAAAGACTTTTCCATGCACTCCAGCTCTTTCTGCCAGCAGCTTGATTAGCTAATCTCCAGCGGTGGGGTTCCCTCCGTGTCTGCAGCATTTGCACAGGGAAACACCGGTCTTGTTACACTCTGCCCAGGGGCCTCCTGTTTCCCTCTGTGGAGCACTCTTTGCTCCCTGCTGCGCCACCTTTACCTCCCAGGTGCTGCTGTAGTCGTGCTATTGGGTCAAATGAACTGAATATAATTGAAATAGAAAGTGCAAACGTATGTATGACCTGAATGTCACATTTAACTTTACTAAACCACAATACAAGTAACATGCGTTAGTAAAGACAGTTACTGAGTTGTGCCTTGGGTGGTGAGTTTTAAAAGCATAATATGTAAATTTATAAGAGGATAACAAGGTAAAGAATTATCGATAACAACCTATAACAAATGGATGACGCAAATCATAGGATATGACAAATTTTTCAGTGTAGACTGTTGTGGCTACTTCTCTCTCTTAAGACCAGTATGTGATGAGCAAACACACCCTTTTTTGCTGCAGAATAAAGCACAAATAAATACAATCAGCAGCTACAAGTGCATTGAATCCAGCTGATAATTTGTCGTGTGTGGACCTGATCATTTCTATCTGCTACAATAAATGTGAATAACTTCAAACTCGGGGCTCACCTTGTAGAGTGCGTACCATGGAAACTGCACTTGTATGAAAAGAACACAAATACCTTTTGTAAATACCCACTTTGGCCAGATGCCAGTGTGATCACAGTTTGAGGAAATAGGTAGGAAATCAAGATACAGTGGTTGATCAAGTCTCTTTACACCCTCCTCAGCCAAAAGAAAACTTGTGAAAACTTGTGCAACTGCCTTGACATGGTGGTTCCTGGAGAGGCCTCACCAGTGAAGAGTTTTAAAGACTCAGTTTTAAAGAGTTTTAAAAACATGACCCAAGTTTATGCTTTTCATGCAATGTCTTGAAGTCATGGGAAGAATCACTGCTCTTGGATAATAATCTTCTCATACAGCCACGTGCCACATCATGTTACTGTCAGCAGAGTCTTAAGTTTAAATACACTTCACTGAGAAACCTCAGAATAAAAGTTTCACCTCCTCACCTCGACACAGCAAAGTTAGCACCATTGAATTTGTTTCCATCGCAGATAGAAACACCACTCACCCAAGCTTGGATGCCCCCCACTACACCCAAACCTGGTTTGAAAGGAGAGTATTGCATGTTGGCTAACATGAGATAGATCACTGATGCCACCGTGACCAATGTAACTGCAGCAAACCGGTTCACTAGTTCAACCTAGCGCCAAAGCAATTATCATGCTGTCTACACGATCATAAATAATTATGGCAACGACCGTTGGTTAGTGACAACAAATTGCATCGACAGAATCCGTGATTAAAAAGCTTCACTCGGGCTACATCACTGTTCATTATCAAAGTCTGAACTCGTTACATTGACGGGGTTCTCCGGAGACTAGTCCATTTGAATTGGATGTCGATGTCTGAGGAAACCAGGATTTAGCTGTGTGATTGTGTTCCTCATTCCCCTCATATGCCACACAAATGTTAAGAGGGCTTTATCCTAAGTGACACTACGTAGGATTGACATCGTAAGGATAACAACATTATGGACACTACTGTATTTATTGCACTGGTACTGGGTACGCACAACACACCAGTTCATCAGCCAATGAAACTGATATGACAACAAAAAGTCCACTGTTAACTTATTCTTTGATCAGCTTAATTCAGTTCTGAATTTTTATCAATTGTTTTGGTGCAAGCTGTCTTTACGATGTGGCATTGTTAGAGGCCCATGGTCACCGAGGAGTGTGGAACCAACTCTGTGGTCACATGTATCATTCGGTGAAATTATTCATCCGCGAAAGAACCATTAGGCTTTGATGAATAGTGCCTTTTTGGGATTTTGTGATTAATTGGTGATCAAATCCCCGAAGGCCTCTGCAGCACACTCTGAGCCGGTAATCGCTTCTTTTCAGACAGCTCAAGGTACACCCAGGTGGCAAGGATGGGTTCCATTTTTTAAACTTCAGCATAGGGAAAATGAAGACATTCACGCTGTCAAGCTGCTCCATTACAATCCATCACTCCGCAGACCTTAACCCTGTCTTTATTAGCGCTCTGATTCTCTCTCTGTGGCCTAACAGAAGTGAACCTTGGGTTGTGCTAGAAAACAGAGCTTTGTTTAGGTGATTGCTCACATAGTCAAAGGAGGATTCGTTAATTCATGTTGAAACAAGACCTGAAGTCAATCAAGGTCCTGCAGAGTACAACCGTATAACGAATTAAGGATACAGTCAGGCTAAAAGACTAGCAATAGTGAAACTGACAATTGGTCATGTACAACACTATTTTTCTGGCCTAACTGACAACATGCCTTGGTTTTAGCAGAAAATATTGACTAAATTCAGATTGACAGGAAATATGTTTGCATTAACCCTCAACAGTAAAAGTCAGGGCCAGGCGCACAAAACACACACAAGGGTTTTCTACTTAAGTATGACACTTAAGCTTTAATTTACTCTTTGCTGAGGTATTTACTTACGGTTGTACAGAATGTCTTGAAAGACCACATGGAATAAAACCGTAGATCATGAAGCTGTGGAAAGTAGAGGCATCCTGCTGTAGATCAGACAAATCATGAACTGACTGCCAGTCTAATCTGGTGATGAAGATACAATTCCTAATGATTAATGGTGACCACTGGTTCTCCCTGCATCAGAGCAGGTTCTTCATTTTTGAGTTTTCATGGACTCAGCTATAATACCTATTGAGTCAGAGGTACTATTGGGTTTTCTCCTTTATTAGGTCACTATGATCTCTGTGCAATATTTTAACTGACTTTATGTGATACCTTAAGACAGGTGAAAACCAGAAATACTTATGTCAGCATAAGCATAAGAGTGTGCAAGAGTTTTTTTTTATTTTTTACTTTAGGGAAACACAACTTCACCAAACTCAGACTTAAGAGGAAATCTTAAGGGATTTTTTTTTTTTTTTTTTTTTTGCAACCCCCAGATTTTAATTTCAAGCAACAGACACTGGTATTGAATTTGATCTGCACAGTGAAGGAGTGACATGTATTTCAACAGAGACCTCTCATGTCAGGATGGTAATCTGGCAGATGGCACCACAGCAGTACATTTATATGCTGTATGGCATGTGATGAATCAAAGTAAATTAAGGTAAATGTGGAAAATGCCACATGGTATATATCACAATCATGAGTGAAATGGCAGAGACATATTCTAGTATAGCCCATACTACCATGAAACTAGAGATAACAGTGAGAGATTTCCATTTGCTTATGCACATATGCACATATGCTTCTGTAACTGAGATCCAATATACAGTAGGTGTATTAGCTGGGTCTGGATCAAAGTACACATAGTGACATCCTGCTGCTAGATTTTCTTTTAAATTCAAGTGTTGCGCTATCTCATGAGAACCTGGCAAAATGTTGAGAAATTCACAGCATTAAGAAGTCCTTCAAAAAAAAAAAAAAAAAAAATCCTGGCTATACCCCTGGATATGGATCCACACCAAGAACAAATCATCTGTTCCTTTGTTGGCCCGTGGCCTAACTTTCCACCGCATTCAATTAAAATCTGTTAAGTAGTGTTTGACTACCAAACAAAGTGACAAAAAACAAACTGAACCGACGACACAACCTCCCTGCCGGAGGTAATTATGCAAATAAACAGAGGCGTGACGACCAATTTCAAAGGGACTCATGCAATGATGGATTTCAGACATCACAGTAATTCTTGCCCGGCCCTCTTCTCACTTATTTAACTTATCACATTTGTAATATTTGTAATATTATAACCCCCCACCCCCCCATGTCTCTCCTTGTCTCTCCTTTTCCCTCACTTCCCCATCTTTCTGTCTCTGCCACTCTCCCTTCTTTTTTCTCAGCGGAGACAATTAAAGTGTGACAGGCCTTCATTTAACAAGTCCTCTTTTACCTCGTAAGGATGAACACATGGCATTCTAATTACTGGCGGACAACACCGGGGCTTTCTCACTGTTTTACTGCTTCTTCAATGCAGCCCTAATGTACCTGACAGAGGAGGCACACCAGACCTGAAATTACAGGGATTAATGTTTCCAACACTAAACACTTCAAATGGGTTCTCTGATGTGAGTGCCATGCAGGGGAGCAGGCAGAAAATCCACTTACAGCATCATTGCTTTGGCATTATTCACTCTTGAAAGCGCAGCATGTTTCAGCAAGCTTCGTTGATGAATGTGTGCTCCTTGCCAGGCAAACTTTAATTTGGAGTGTTTAGTCTTACCTACACAATAATTGTCAGGATAAGGAGAGAGCAGAGAGGAGGCCCAAAGGATGAGGCCTGTAGTTGAAGCTAAGAGGAATATGTAAAGAAAAAAAAAAAAACAAAACAAAAACGTGTCTTTGATCTATCTGAATGTTGCTTCTCATTGAAAAGGTGAATGTTTGTACTATAGTAATAAAAAAGTTAGCAGGAGAATTCTTACAGGCACAAATAATTCACTTGGGCTCAGGTATGACTCAATTAGATTTTGGTGGGGGAAGGTCAAAGGTCAAGATCACGGTGACCTCACAAAACATGTCTTTGGCCTTGTGAATGCAACAGCGTGGGGGCCTCTCAAATCAAATTTGCACAAATGTCCAGCTGGACTAGAGGATATAAGGGTTGGATTATGGTATGAGATCAAAGGTGACCTTACAACACGTATTTATGGCCTGTTGTGTCATCTCACGACTGCGTTGGTTGAATTTCTTCAGATTTGGCACAAACCTGATTAGATTAGATTAGATTAGATTTTGGTGGTAGAAAGTCAAAGGTCAAACTCACAGTGACTTCACATTTTTAAGATATATCAGGGATGCCCCGAGGTAATTTAATTACATCCAGCACATACATTTACTTGGAATCAAGGATGAACTGATTACAATTTGGGTGGTTAAAGGTCAAAGGTCAAGGTCACAGCTAGCTCACAAAACACGCTTTGGCCTTGAATGTGAAACATATCGGTGACTTCTCAAGGGAATCCAGTTAATCCAACCTCACATAAACATGTCTATGGACATTTGGTCTCCTAATTTGGAATATTAATTTGGTTTGTGGTTTTACCTACACAATAGGTAACAAGAAGAGATTGTGACCTTATTTCACTCAACTTTGTCTCATTTACACTTTTATGAAAAAAGCATCCAATAAAGAATGTAAAACCTTTCCAAGCGGCACGTCCTGGTAGGTGGAACCTGAAAAGAAAAGGGAATCCACAAAATGCATTTCATAACATGAAAAGGTAAAACCCTAGTATGTGTCTGGGTGAAGAGTGTCAGCTGATCGGGCAAATGACTAACTTGTTTATGCAAACATGGGACTGTGACTGGAAGGGTTCACATACTAGCAGGAGCAGAGGAGCAGAATGCTGGCATTCAATAGATCTGCTTCAGTGCATCATTTAAAGCTGCTATCATCAATATTTTAATGAGAACAACAGATCACTTGAATAAAAGGTGTGAAAGGTGTCGCTGGTATTGAGGTCTGGAAACCCTCAGCTCACCACTTTCATAGCATCAGTTCCAGCTGCAGCAGTTGTAAGAAATCTCTAAAAGCCCACCATGCACCGCCTGCCACAACACATTAGCATTCGTCTGTTGCAGCTCCTGTAGTGCTAGCCACTGTTTTTAACTTTTTTGAGAGCTTTAGGCTTTTAGCCAGCAACTTGTTTTGCTATTGAACTTCACTTATTCACTTACCCCTCTTTGTCCTCTATGGGGCATTACGCCTCTTTGAACCCCATCAATCCTTTCCTTTGACATGTTGAAACTGATTATATTATATTATATATTAAAAGGGTACAGAAAACTGAATGAGAATTAAGATTGACCCCCTGTAAGTATTATTAAACCACTTGAATTATATTAGTTTCATCTCACGTCAGTCGGAGACTGTGCACTTTGCATCTACTGCAAAAGTTTGGATTGTAGGCAACACTGACACGCAGTCTGGAGAGCAGCAGATACCATGCAGACCAAAGCCTGGGGTAGAGAAGCAGCAATTCTCAAAACTTCATTTTTCCAATTTCTAATTTAATTTTTTACATTTTTGATGCATATGTGAATATCAGTATTTAGGATAAACAGGTCAGACAAAGCTCCACACAGCTGGTATCCTAGCCAGAGGGGTTGGGTGGTTTTAAAGGCACGAGTGGAGTTGAACACATGATTCCCATCAAGGTGGAAATAGGCCCTGTGGACCAATGATGGGCAAACAGAGGGCAGGGTGCAAGGGAAGGCATCTGCTCTGATCCATCTGGTGCATTGGAGCTGAGCTGGGGTAGGGCATGGAGTTCAGGTGTCAAATCTAATGAAGAATAGGTCCAGTGTATCCACCTTATCCATCTCCCACTAAAGTCCACGGCTTGTCCACCTCATCCCACCACTCTCGTCTGTCAAGTTGTGTCATGTAATGGGTTTCACAGTACCTTCTGTCTTATTGCTGTAATGGTCTCTACCCCCAAACGTTTCCCTTGTCAACTCCCTCTGCACATCCTCGCATGTTTGTATTTCCGTCCCTGAAGGCTTGTTTATGTTGATTTAATAGCACTTTAAAAACCATCTTTGTTGGAGTTGGGGGAGTCAACACAAAAATTGATGCCGTCTGTCATGCAGCTTATGAAGCCCATCAGTGTCCTCCTTGCACACAGATCTGTCCAAACATAAAATCTGGAAATCATTTTTGGCCGGGCCAGTGAGTTCCTGGAGTCTCCGCTGGTTTTCATGGCAACTCCTCGGTGACGACAAGGGAGTCACTGCTCCTGGCGCAAAAATACCCAGCGCATAAATTGTCTTTTGTTTTAAAGATATATTTTTCAATTTTTGTATGGATTAAATGAAATATCGCATGCGTTCAGCGAGCTTGAGAGTTTAGAGCCAGGCCACCTGTATTGCTACTACTTTCAGTCTTTAGCTTTCATGCTAAGCTAATGACCCTCTGACATTATCCATAGTGAAGTATATTAATTGTAGTAGTTCTGGGTTGGCATTTTCCCAGTTTGGAGCAAACGTAATATCTGATCCCTGATCAAGTATTTAAAGCAGTGTCCGAGACATTTCCAATGCTATTTTCATGTTGACTTAGAAATACCAAAAAAAAAAAAAAAAAAAAAAAAAAAAATATATATATATATATATATATATAGTATATACATATTATTAGCATTATTATTAATATTAAATATTATTTTTGATTATTATTTAATGTGTCACAGCTGATGTTGAAAGGCTGATTTGAATGGATGGGTGCACAAAATGCAGCAATTTCATACAGTACGCTGCTGTTTCTATCCTGTTTTGACCAATACCCATAATTTCTGTCAACCATGACTATGACATTGCTTTAACTGCAAGTTCACAAATGTTACCATGATGTTGGAGGTCCCCTGACATTAACTCAAATATCAATCGTCAAAACCCAACCAAAAATTTTATTTTTTATTTTTTTGCTGAACCAAAGCATAACAGTTCTATACTCTTAAATAAACCACAGCTTTATAAGTGTGACCATGACGTCTGATACTCATGCTGCCATAGGGGCACTTGAAACCACAACTGTCATAAAAATAGCATCAGAGAATTTGTGTGACAAATAGTGTAGGCGCAGTGCTAACAACACACAAGTATAATTTTTTGTCAGTCTCCCAAGGTTTGATGGAGATTCAACACTCCTCAGGACACACAATTTACTGTTTGTAAGGATGGTCAGTCCCCCCAATACAGCAGTCAAGAGTCTGGGGAATCAGCAGTGACCTAATAAAGTCATATCCATTTCACTTCTGTTTGACTTTAACAGTTTCCCTTTTTTAGTGTAGAGAACTGAGAAGTCACATTAGTATAATAATATTGTTTTTATGTTATTTTTAACTTAACATTTGTTAACTTTTTTTTGGTATTTTTTTGTCCTGTACCTTCTGTTTCCTTACATGTAGAATGAATACCAGTAGAAGCACATCAGTAGAAGTGGGTGTAGAAGATCAGTGGGGTTACGCATCATTATCACAATAGGTTAGTGTTTTAGATGGTCAGTTGCCAACTTCACTTTGTCGGCAGCACCACCCACTGTCACTATATGGACTGAGCTGAATATGTCAAGCTCAAGGATTTATGATCACGCATGGAGGCAGTCAAAAGAGGAACAGGCAAACAAGTGGCAGGGTATTTGCAGGCTATGTAGTCTGAAAAATGAAGTTGTACAACAGTAAATCAAAACGATAACAAGACCATTGCATATTCTTATGCTTTCCTTTGTGAAAGAAAGACCTGACCCAAACCCCAACCACACGAGCATAATGACTCCCCCCCCTTCTTTTTACGACACCATGCAAGTGTCATATACTGTCATAAGTCATAGCATTTCTCACAACATTAAATAGCGCACATCCAGTTTTGGTTCAATGATTATCGGGATGTTGGAGCAGGTTAGATTCGATCCTGCTCAGTTTTTCAAGCTGCTACTCTAGTGCTAAAGTAAATCTGCAGGTCACAGGTTTGGGGCTGTAGATGTATTTTATCAGTGCTTTGCCACCATTATTAAATTCTTCTGTAGTGATGTCTGAATGACTTGCACAAAAACATTCAAAAAGTGTGACAGTTTTGGCAACTCTTTGTGCAGCTTTATTATCTAGTGCTAAATGAACAAATCAATATCATCCATGTCTTTCACTGAAATATGAAGCCAATTAGTTTAGTGTAGCATTAGTGAATGTAGTGGGAAACAACCATCCTGGTTCTGTCCACAAGGAACAAAATTCACAAAGTCAACCAAAAACAACTTCCTGGGTTTGAACCCTGGCCCTGGAGCCTTCTTTGTGTGAAGTAATGTCATGTTCTCCTTGTGTCTGTGTGGTTTCCTCCAGGAACTCCCACAGTCCAAAGACACGTACATTAGGTTGATCTGTGACTCTAAATTGAATATAGGTGTGAATGTGAGTGTGAATGGTTGTTTGTTTGCCATATGTCAGCTGGGATTGACTCCACCACACGACCCTGCATAATGCTGTTATTTGTTAACATGAATTACAGCTCTGTTGTTATAAAAGGCCAGTGCAGGTCAAAACAAATGATTTATTAATACTGGAAAATTACTAAGAAATTTCAAGGAAAGTCTTCAAGGCCTAACTATTGGACTGGCATGCATTTGATAAACAGTCCCTAGATCCTATTGACTTTGGTCACCACCTACTTTTCCTAAAACACTACCATATTTTATATATATTTTCACTTATCCAGTGATATAGCTTAACATTTGCTTGAAGGGTTGCCACAAAATTTTGTCCAGATATTCATAATAAATATAGCTAATATTCAAATGCTAGCATGCTATCATGCTAATCTAAGGTGATAAACTTGGAAAACACACATGGATGGATATCCTCCCGCAGCACCACAATGTATCATTTTTACACTTTGGTTTTTACAGATAATAAACAATCCCGATATAACACATTAATTAATGAGCTTTAGAGGTGATGGGACGAAGATTAGTAACGTCAAACAGAGCAAAGCTAACGGTTGAGCCCAGTTTTCAGTCTTAATGCTAAGCTAAGAATGCCATTTACGTCCTTATTGAACTTTCATCAAAAAAAAAAAAAAAAAAAAA
>CM076648.1:24745248-24763322 GCA_038496675.1 Rachycentron canadum | reverse complement strand
ATATATATATATATAGTATATACATATTATTAGCATTATTATTAATATTAAATATTATTTTTGATTATTATTTAATGTGTCACAGCTGATGTTGAAAGGCTGATTTGAATGGATGGGTGCACAAAATGCAGCAATTTCATACAGTACGCTGCTGTTTCTATCCTGTTTTGACCAATACCCATAATTTCTGTCAACCATGACTATGACATTGCTTTAACTGCAAGTTCACAAATGTTACCATGATGTTGGAGGTCCCCTGACATTAACTCAAATATCAATCGTCAAAACCCAACCAAAAATTTTATTTTTTATTTTTTTGCTGAACCAAAGCATAACAGTTCTATACTCTTAAATAAACCACAGCTTTATAAGTGTGACCATGACGTCTGATACTCATGCTGCCATAGGGGCACTTGAAACCACAACTGTCATAAAAATAGCATCAGAGAATTTGTGTGACAAATAGTGTAGGCGCAGTGCTAACAACACACAAGTATAATTTTTTGTCAGTCTCCCAAGGTTTGATGGAGATTCAACACTCCTCAGGACACACAATTTACTGTTTGTAAGGATGGTCAGTCCCCCCAATACAGCAGTCAAGAGTCTGGGGAATCAGCAGTGACCTAATAAAGTCATATCCATTTCACTTCTGTTTGACTTTAACAGTTTCCCTTTTTTAGTGTAGAGAACTGAGAAGTCACATTAGTATAATAATATTGTTTTTATGTTATTTTTAACTTAACATTTGTTAACTTTTTTTTGGTATTTTTTTGTCCTGTACCTTCTGTTTCCTTACATGTAGAATGAATACCAGTAGAAGCACATCAGTAGAAGTGGGTGTAGAAGATCAGTGGGGTTACGCATCATTATCACAATAGGTTAGTGTTTTAGATGGTCAGTTGCCAACTTCACTTTGTCGGCAGCACCACCCACTGTCACTATATGGACTGAGCTGAATATGTCAAGCTCAAGGATTTATGATCACGCATGGAGGCAGTCAAAAGAGGAACAGGCAAACAAGTGGCAGGGTATTTGCAGGCTATGTAGTCTGAAAAATGAAGTTGTACAACAGTAAATCAAAACGATAACAAGACCATTGCATATTCTTATGCTTTCCTTTGTGAAAGAAAGACCTGACCCAAACCCCAACCACACGAGCATAATGACTCCCCCCCCTTCTTTTTACGACACCATGCAAGTGTCATATACTGTCATAAGTCATAGCATTTCTCACAACATTAAATAGCGCACATCCAGTTTTGGTTCAATGATTATCGGGATGTTGGAGCAGGTTAGATTCGATCCTGCTCAGTTTTTCAAGCTGCTACTCTAGTGCTAAAGTAAATCTGCAGGTCACAGGTTTGGGGCTGTAGATGTATTTTATCAGTGCTTTGCCACCATTATTAAATTCTTCTGTAGTGATGTCTGAATGACTTGCACAAAAACATTCAAAAAGTGTGACAGTTTTGGCAACTCTTTGTGCAGCTTTATTATCTAGTGCTAAATGAACAAATCAATATCATCCATGTCTTTCACTGAAATATGAAGCCAATTAGTTTAGTGTAGCATTAGTGAATGTAGTGGGAAACAACCATCCTGGTTCTGTCCACAAGGAACAAAATTCACAAAGTCAACCAAAAACAACTTCCTGGGTTTGAACCCTGGCCCTGGAGCCTTCTTTGTGTGAAGTAATGTCATGTTCTCCTTGTGTCTGTGTGGTTTCCTCCAGGAACTCCCACAGTCCAAAGACACGTACATTAGGTTGATCTGTGACTCTAAATTGAATATAGGTGTGAATGTGAGTGTGAATGGTTGTTTGTTTGCCATATGTCAGCTGGGATTGACTCCACCACACGACCCTGCATAATGCTGTTATTTGTTAACATGAATTACAGCTCTGTTGTTATAAAAGGCCAGTGCAGGTCAAAACAAATGATTTATTAATACTGGAAAATTACTAAGAAATTTCAAGGAAAGTCTTCAAGGCCTAACTATTGGACTGGCATGCATTTGATAAACAGTCCCTAGATCCTATTGACTTTGGTCACCACCTACTTTTCCTAAAACACTACCATATTTTATATATATTTTCACTTATCCAGTGATATAGCTTAACATTTGCTTGAAGGGTTGCCACAAAATTTTGTCCAGATATTCATAATAAATATAGCTAATATTCAAATGCTAGCATGCTATCATGCTAATCTAAGGTGATAAACTTGGAAAACACACATGGATGGATATCCTCCCGCAGCACCACAATGTATCATTTTTACACTTTGGTTTTTACAGATAATAAACAATCCCGATATAACACATTAATTAATGAGCTTTAGAGGTGATGGGACGAAGATTAGTAACGTCAAACAGAGCAAAGCTAACGGTTGAGCCCAGTTTTCAGTCTTAATGCTAAGCTAAGAATGCCATTTACGTCCTTATTGAACTTTCATCAAAAAAAAAAAAAAAAAAAAAAGCATGAAGCACATCCCCAGACATGTTGAACTGCTGCTTCAACGATGTCTCGGCTTGGCTTTGTTCAAGTGTCCCAGTGAGCCATGACAGTGTGACAGCACCAGGACCCTGAAACTTGAAAACTCAGCCAACAATCATTTTATTATTTCCAACTTGATTTCTTGTACTCCCAGTTTTCTGTAGGAATTTACTCCCTTAGTCCACTGCTATTCAGACTAACTATAAGACGACAGTGTTATTTACTCAAAGCTGCAATCTGCTCATATTAAAAAAAAAACTGCAGTTCTGCAATTTAATGCTGAGCAAGGGATCAATATCTTAAGTAATGGTGTGGGAGTTTATGTATATGTGTCTGAGTAAGGTCAGCATCCCTGTCTCTGGGGCAGTGGTTTTATCTTTTATAAAGTGTAAAGGTAACACATTTTGTTTTTGACAAAGAAAAGAAAAAAAAGTCAGATCCAAATCATCATGCCTCAGCCATCCCTGCCTCTCTCCTTTTCTACCTACATTCTCCTCGCATCTCCCAGGCTCTGCACCTCAGCCAAGGTTATCTCTTCCATCGATTCTTATCATCAGCTTGTCAATTGATCTATTACCCCTGCACCCCACCTACTTAATGCTGGCTTGATTAATTATTGTCGTCCACAGGGCCGGGAGTGGGGAGGCTGCCAGCGAGAATTCTCCAGATTAAGATGAATTTTCATTGTCTTTGTTCCCTGGAGTGTCAGAGCACACCAACGTCTGTTGAAGCGCGCTGAATTTAGAGAAGCTAAAATGGGTTGGGTACAACTCTAGTGACACCAGATGTGCACTCAGGGCTGGATACCCTACATACCGTATGACACAGGCTTCAGATTAGCCTGTTTATTTGTTCCTCCTTAAATCTCAATAGAATTTAGTTTTATTTAGAGGCATCAGACAATTTGTGAAATGAAAATGAAATTCCCAAATCCAATTTACATTTTCAGGACAAGCTTCATTGACACTCTGATATGTTTTATTCCCTAATAGGATGGAGGAAACAGCAAGTTGGAGACACGGGCGATAATGTTGCATTGTGCACAATGTTCTTTTTGTGCCATTTCGGCCTTTTCAGTATTAAAACCTTCTCATTTATTTTACTTTGAAAATACATTTCTACAGCCACAAATTTTAGTCATAGGGTTTGTCATTGGATGGTTCTAAAAGTCTCTGTATGTCTTTGATGCCTATTTGTTCTGGCAGAAAAATGCCTTGTGGATATGAGCAGATCAACATATTAGCAGTCCATTAATGCCGTTGAAAATTTCTCTGGCTGCCAACAGCTTGCAAAAGAAGTCATTCTGCCTTGAGCAGCACTTACTGTGTATTTGCAGTGGCAGGTAATTCAGTAATAATGTACATATCATGTCAGGAGATGTTACTGGGCTGGATTATAGACCCAGAAATTCTTTGGCATCTTGTGTTTGTTCAGGTGCTGCTGTGGTGACAAAATGCATTTAGCTTGTCCCGGCTGTGTACAGCAAAGCATCAGTGCAACGTGATTATCTGTGATATATGTATTTATTTAGATTTTTCAGAGAAAAAGTCAGAGGAAAAAAATCATTCATACTAAATGATCTGGATCTGCCCCAGAATGTAATGAGTTCCTCCTTGTTCCTTGCCCCTCCCCACCCCACTGGGTTCAGTGCAAAGGGGTTCAGCATAATCCCGCTGACAAATAATCACACACGGGTGAAAACATAACCTCCTCGGCGGAGGTAAATATCACTTTTTATTCCCCTTCGCATGACAACGACAGATACATGGTGCTGTCTTAGAAAAGACCCAACATTAGTTAAAAGTCGCACCTACCAGCTACAACAGCAAAGTGCTGCATGTAAAAGCATTACATATTAGCAATCCATATTATTTTTTTGTGAAATCATATTTTTAACAACTTTAACAAGATTTTAAATGCAGGGCTTTTACTTTTACACTTTTTTTCAAAGTGTAAATTTCAGTCTCAAATAAACATTTTTTTTCCTATGCGCAAAGGAAAAAGGTAGATGTAGACCAGCAAATGTGACACAGATAAGTAAAACAAATATTTAATCTATTTATTTTAAACTATTTATTACCTGAGCAGCTTTAATCTTGTTGCTGGCATCCTCTTTGTGTGAGGCCAGAGGCCTTTGATAGAGAAGGAACCTCAGGACAGTGTTAAAAGAGGCCGTTTTTCTCTGCTTCACTGTGCGCTGTCACTCACTCAGACAGAGAGCTCTTACTTAAAGACATCTCCAGGGCTGACACACAGGCAAGTCCAATCAGGAGCTAGGGAGTCGTGAAACTGCGTCTCCAGCTTACAACACAAAGTTAGGGCCAGATGGGGCGGAGTCAGACAAATTGCCACCGTGAATAATAAGCAAATGCAGCAGTCGAAAAGCACACACACACACACACTCATGAGCAGAGCCTATGTGTCCTGTTAGCTAATGATATGAGCCTGACAAATAATCCCAGCGGTGTATTAAAAGGATAAACAATCAGGATCTAACCGCCCTGTTGTCCTTGCAGGTCAGTAAGCCATGTAGGCCTTCAGGTGCTCCTCGCTGCATAGGAACATACTTCAAAGAGATACATTTATTGCTTCTAGATATGGTTGACTGTGTGTGTGTGTGTGTGTGTGTGTGTGTGTGTGTGTGTGTGTGTGTGCATGGAGAACAGTTCCCTCTCTCACTCCTTCTCTCAAAGCATACAATATTCATCTTTGCTCTTGCACATTCAACACCTACTGAACCACATAAAGTCCTCCCAAATGATGATTAACTGCAATAATTACTGTATTTTTTAGTGTCTATAAGGTGTGCAGATTCATTTATTCAATGATATCATCCCCTCGCATTCAAGTGTTGCAGCAGAGAAAGGGGGAAAAAAAAAAAAAAAAAAAAAAAAAAACTTTTGTGGTCTGTGTATTTTTTAATATCCATCTCCTGCCATTCATCACGTCAGTCTGTAACAATCAGCTACTGATGTCTACAATTGCGAGCCAGTGAACTGAAGCTGCATATTTCTAGCTCGGGCAGTGCCACTCACCCTGACATCTTATAAGCTTGGCTGAATGGGTGCAATAAAAATAACAACATTTTGTATGTAATTCTTTTGTGCTGCAGTCAGATTTCCTGAACACCAGAGTTGTTGTGAACTTAGAAACTCGAGATGGGATGATGTAACCGTTCCCGTAGGTTTATGATCTGGCCACAACTATTCATTTGTGTCTGAGAAATTGTATTTTGCTTGTAATCTTGGCCTAGTAGACATTTCTAAATACTACACTTCCCATGAGAAGGTACTGAATTCATTCACAAGTGACCAAGAGTTTGAAAGTGAAACTATTTTTTCTCAACATGATAATCTTTGGCCTGCATCCAGTGTAAGCGGCGCTCACAACTCAATCTTAAGCTCAGGGCTTCTATGTTTCCTGTTGAAATGCACATTGGGAATAGCTATAAAAGCAGCAGATATTTTCCAACTGAGATCTTTATCTTATGTACAGTTGATTTAGGCAGGAGAAACGCTGACTATGGGAAAAACGTACGCTACTCCATCAAGTTTCTCTTCTGGCACAGCACACACTCAGTTTGTAGTGATTTAAAATAAAAAAGTCGGCAGAAGCAGCTGTTTGGCTTTAAAGGGTGAACCAGCCAGTCTTGATAATCAATGCAGCCCTAAATTGTCCCTTTACTTTGCACTCTCTCTTGCTGTTGGTGCTTTGTGTCGTGACTGTAAATTTTTATTATTTCTGCATTGCAATTGTTAGCTACACTGGTGCTGCTTTCTTTGTTTTGGATTTTTTTTTTTTTTTTTTTTTTGCTTTTGCTTTTGTTCTAGTTAATTTTCAGTACATCATTTGTTACATTCTGATTTTTGTTATTTATATCTTCCATTTCTGCCCTGTTCCCCTCAGTTATACTACGTGACTGCAAACAAATTTGGGAATCCAAAAAAAATATTTGGTTTATGTTTCTTCCCCTTCCCCCAATGTGCTTAACACACTCTTGGAAAAGCAATATTACATTAATTCATTATTGTTCCAAGCAGAAGGCTTTTAGGGTGTGGACTAATATGTGTTTGACAAATCTAACTAAATTACAGGCAACATTGATGATGTTCTTCCCCAAACCAAGTGTAGTGATGAAGAGTGCTGCTAATGTTAGCCTAAACTTTGATATCCAGGACAGACTCACACAGTGGGGAAATATGATGCTGTGTTTGTGCGAGGCTTGTTTTGTAACATGACCCCCTTTGTGGCGTTGTATGAAACGTGCCTAGTCTTGGGAGGTAATGCAGGGGTATTACTGAGGGAAGTAACACTAAGCTACTGTTAGCTAACAATTGCAGCAGATTGCAACTCTTATGAAAGTCTCAGACAATCCACCTCAACACATACAGAAAATTCAAATCTTGTCAGGCCCGCCCTGCCTAGATATAGTTTCTATGCAATGAGTGGACAATCGGTGATAGAGGGAGGGGTTTTCAGTGCATGGTCAACTGTAACAGACAAAGGCTGAGCCACTCAGCAGTGATATGAAGCTGAGATTGAACCATAGGAACATCTCAACAACTGACAGCTCCAGTAAGAACACTCTCACATGGTTTATTATCATTTGTATAGTACGCATTCAGATGCTGCCCATCATATCAAGTGGTCCGTCTGCTGAAAGAAGCAATAGCACCTCTGCACCAACCTGTGTGTGACCTAACTTCACTTCTACTGTCCTCTCCTTTTTCTCTCACAGTGTTTTCTCACTGCAGTGCTACTTACTCTCAAGCGATTAACTATCCAAGGACATCACCGAGGTGACGAAACCAGCGCAAGAGCAAGAGAGGCACACGGTCAAAAAAAAAAAAAAAAAAAAAAACACACTTACAGCAAAAGCAAGGCAGCAAGTGAGAATGAGACAATTTATTTCTCTTTATTTCCTTCCTTTTCTACCCGCCTTTCTCTCTCTCTGACAAACACCCCTTACCCTGGCAGGCGCCCTCTCTTGCTCCCTTCCCCTGCTTGTCATATGTGGTTTCAGAGCACCAACCTAGCTTTGTGCCTCCAAGGGAGCTTCAGGCAAGTGTCACTTTAAGTTACACGCGGCGCGTAAAAACCAGGCGCCGAGCTAACGGTCATGGATCTGTGCAAAATCAGGTCAAATGTCGGCGTCTCTATCTCACCCTCATGGTGATTGTTACATTTGGAAGGCAGAATCTGGTGATTTGAAAGGAAGAAAAGATGGCATAATCAGTGCGCTAACCTCTAGCCCCCCGCCCCCACTGCCTTTTTGTAATGTGCCGGAGAGTGAATAATGCAGACGTAACATAGGACTGAGAGGGAGCCACAGGGAAGGGAAGGAAGTTATGTTAGAGGAAATACACATTGCCTGAAGTTTTCCTGCATATAGCACCAATGTCTATCAGGTCTCTTTACTGAGGAATGATTGTTTGGAACAAAAGCTGAACAGCTTGTGATATTCAGCAGCATCACAACAGCTATCAATCTGAAAGGACTTAAGCACAAATAATACTTGACCCTTATATAAAAGAAATATTTTATTATATAAATACATTAGATGATTGAAAGAATATTTTTCTGAAGTACAAAGGTATCAGAAATATGCTAAGAAAAGGCAAACTTGTCTCTCAAAGAGACTGGTGTTGGAAAATGAATCCAGGTATATACATCAGACCCCGCTTCTGCAACTGTCAATGGCGTTCAATGTGGTTGTCCCTCATAAATAAGGAAAATAAACAATGATCCTGTGCATTGCCGATTTGCAGTGTTACTGTAAAGAAAGATCTGCAAACCTGCATCAAAGAAAGCATATTTCCTGAGCACCGTCGTTGGTACCTGAGTGCTTCAGCTACATCTAGTGGCAAAGTTCCTGCCCGTGCATTTAGTAAGGACCTGTGATTTGTAATTTAAAATTCAGTGAGAGCACAACATGCGAGTGCTGGCTGCAGGAAATGAAACAGTAGAGCTTTGTAGCAAATGACAACGCATTTTATCTCTACATGTAGAAAGAGACAAAAGTAGGCAATAGGAAAGGAAGAAGTATAAAGCTGTACTACACAGATTGAGTTTCTTTTCTTTTAAATGCACAGACACTGAAGTAAGAGCCTATATAGAGATTGAACAAGAGGAATTGGGTAGGAGAAGGAGTTCAGAAAAGAGTAAGGGATTTTTTTTTTTTCCTTTTGCTGAAGGGATGGGTATTAATTTTTCTGGAAGAGGGACAGTCTTCAGGGTTTGAGCTTTATCTCTTCAGATCGAAAGTACATCATTTGTCACCATCCTGTAGCAGCAAGTGAACTGTGTCAAAAAAAAAAAAAAGTAGTGTCATATAAAGTGAAAGAGACAGCTCCTGTTTCAATAACAATACATTTTTACTGGATAGCCTATTGTAACCCTACTCTGTAAAGAGTATTGCTGTTTCTCTGTGTTGTTTTTGTGCTGATCTTAACTGTTTTTGGCTCTGTTAATCACTTTGTGACTTTGTTTTGAGAAAAGTTCAATAACCAAAAAAAAAAAAAACTTGTACCTACTTGTTTTTGTCAGACTATGTGGCAACATGCATCATTTTGTTGTGTTTCATTTCATTATTTCAGCATTCATTGCTAATTACAGTAAAGCTGGGGTTGTATAAACATATTAAGTGGCCTAGAACATCTTTAATTCAATAGTGTTAATTATTTTGAGATATTGTTGGAAGTAGTTGTAGTTTGTGTCCTATTTAAAGGGAAGCCCCATTGAAAAAATATAAATTAAAAAAAAAAAAAATTATAATAATAACTGCCATTCCCACTTAGTGAGACATTTACAAGGTTTTACAGAATTTTAATTATAGACTGTCAATATTTTCTTTAATTCTTCAGTCTGTGTGTGTGTGTGTGTGCGCGTGTGTGAGACAGAAATTATTTTCAAGTCTCATAAATAGCTGAGGTGTGTGTATTCATATTGAGCATAACAGATTTTGTGTTGTTAAAATGTGTCACCCACAGTCAGCAGAAACTCATATAAAGCTCACGGCTGCACGGCCCATATCCTATAGACTGTGTTTGAAAAAGGGTCCAATAGACTTCACAGTGATCTAATGGTAATCAAATGGAAATCGTGGTAATCTAATGGAATACATTTTGCTCCCCAACAAAGATGAAAGGAGCACATGAAAAGCCCCTGTGATTCAGAACTGTTGGTAAAAGGCACTCTGCTCACATCCCTCAACAAGAGTGTAAATCAGTGGCACTACCAGTCGAGGTGTCAGAATCTGTCCAGACCAAGGGGGGCGATGGCGGGGGTCAGTGGGGTGGGCGTTGAACTGAAAAGTGACAGACTGAGCAAATTAAACACCCAATGATGAACTCTTTCTCCATCAGAACAGCCTGGTTTGTAATAAATAGGACTCCCATTAATGCACCCCAGTCATTATATTTCAATAACACAAATTCAATCTAATGGAATCTTTTTTTTTTTTTTTTTGTTAACTCTATTAAATCCTGAACATTTACCTTATGCCACAGTGAGGCATTCACATGCTTTTCTTGATGGAGACTGGGAGTTCTGAGTTGTGTATGATCAAGGTGCAAATTGACAACATAAATTACAAGGACAAGAGCAATAAAGCATGTGTGAACAGTAGACCAGGGGTCAACAGTGGCTCTAGTGCTTACCCTCACATAAAGAGTAATGACGAGTGAGAGCAGATGTTTAAGCAACATCAATCAGATTGACACGTACGGCTTTTCTCAATTATTTGATCACAGCAGCATCATAAAGTAGTAGAAATTTTGGCCAAAATGATTTCATCCATAAAAAATATCTATAAATTTGGCTGCGGCACCATTAGCAGAAGGTATACTGACGTTTTGACGTTGTTATTGGTCGTCTTTGGGGAAGTGCTAGAGGAAATATTTGGGGTGTCAGTGTACACAGCAAATTCTACATAGATCTGCCTCTTAGATGATCAACTATATGTTGAATGTAAAATTGACATTTTTAAGGTAGGTTTCAAAAATTGCCTCAGTTGGACTGAATTGAAAGTTTTGCACTTCCGGTTTGTTCCGTCCTCCCAAAATCAATGGATTTCTTTGATTGAGCTTTTGGTTAAATGACTGAAAGTCAGTAGTATGACATTTCGTGCTCCTACAAACTATGACTAACTATCGAAGAAGAAAGGATTTTGTAGAAGAGGTAAGTAACTACAGATTAAAGCTCAGTGAAGGTGACATGGAAATTGTTCGAGTATTGTGTAGTTTGTTTACAGACTAACTTTAGCTTTTTACTTACGGTGATTGTATTCAGGGTTCAAAAAGCATAAAAGTGGGGTTCAGTTGTAAAAATGATGTTGCTGAACACAGTGCAAAGTATCATAAACTTTTGTTCATCGTACATCTTATTTTGCTTATGGCGGTTTCGTGACAAGGGAACCAGGGTGGTGAACTTCAAGGTTTGCCTACAAAAATATGCCGAGCTCATCCCTGCAGCTCTGCTATGAGCTTATAATATATATGCACAAATGTAACCACTGACCTTATAAATGCAACTGAGAAAATGTCTTGTAATAAATAGTCAGGATCCATTTATTCTGAAGATGCATTACCCATGGCCACGGTGCCGAGGAATGATTGTTGCACTGGATCATTGTCAGAGGATCAGAGGAGTCAGACTCTGAGGACAAAGAATATCCACCAAATGTCATAGCGGTTCATCAAGATATCTTATCTGGAACAAAATGTTGAAAAGACAAACTGTCTGGCTCACCAACAATGTTTAGGCAACACCCGCCTAGATGCTGCAAAGACTGACCGACATACTGTGCAGTTTTTTTCAATTTTTTTCTTTTGTTTTTTACATTTTATGTGTTGACCTTTAGTTCATTAACGGTGATTTTTTATTTTTTATTTTTTCAAATCAGCAACAACAAGACCCACTGACCTCATACAAACTTCAAACAATGTGCAGTAACACAAGTGTGAGATTAAATATTAGATCGGCTCAGATCAAAAGAAGCTTTAAGTTAAATGTATTCTATTTATCAAGATCCATCAAGTTCGATCAGAAGTACTGAACGACACTATCACTATACTCACTGTGTCTTAACCATGAGTTCCTTTCCTTTCCGATGCACCTTCAGTGGCGTCTTTACGACAACCAGCGCTTATTTACAGCTTACTGGGATTTACTGGAGGGTTACTGGGGGAAGGTTTCACGCACTGACCCTAGCTTGAATATGAGTTGGTCAAAAAAATCTGCTGAATGACACCAGTAAAAGTAAAAGTTCTTCAAAGTGCACAAAATACAACTTGAAATAGGTTTTGGACCTAATTTTTGAGGACAATGAAGACCAAGATAATGAAAATGAGGAGCATGAAGAAGGCATCAATCCATTCACAAGACTAAAAATAAGTAGAGTTGGGCTATGTTGCACCAAGTGATTGATCTTTTTGTGCATTGAAAAACACCATATTTTGTTCATAATGCACACATATCTGTGCTGTTTCGGTAAAATGCTGTGAAACATTGTTATTGATTATTGATTTGTGGCGTACAAGAGAGAAAAAGTTGCCTGACTCTCTAGGCCCAGCAGGAGCAGAGATAGCAAATGCCTGTGTGTGTGTGTCTGTCTAAGTGTTGTCTGTCTTTCTCTGTCTGTGTGTCTTTTGGTTTATATACAACTATGTCAAATTAGTACCCTTTATTAAATAAAAATGTTATATCAAAAAGGTAAAAGACCAACAAAGCCACACTACAGACTATTAAAATGAAATAAACTCTATATAATTAATATCTAATAATAATAATAATAATAATAATATATTAATAATATATATGTATACTATATAAAATGTGTTTCTATAACAAATTATCCTCCATTGTCTTAATGCTTGACTAGGTTCCAGTGTTTGCTAACATTAGGTAATATATGGCACATTACACTGGTAATGCAATGACAAAATCTAATTTTAAATTAAAGGGCATTCTATCAGCTAGCCAACATTAATTAGCTAAAGTTAAGGCTGAAGTTATAAGCTAGCTAATGTTAGCCGCAGATACTTGGGTCAGTCTATTTCACTTAATTCACAGAACTCAGAAGCTAAAAAAATTATTAAAAGTGTTTTAAACAAGCTAGATATTTAGCTACTGCTACAACATTTACCTCCTGTCTGTACAATTAGTGGCATCTGAATTCATATCATAAGGTTCTTCCAGGTCAGAATATAGGAAATATATTGTAATAGTTATAATTACAGGTTAGAAGGATATATAAATATTTTTCAATCCGCCAAAGTCATTGCTTTTTACCAACTTTGGGGGGGTCCACGTCTTATTCAGGGGGGTTAGACACTCCAATTCCTTCTGTGAACCTAATCCTGTCTAATCCATTTGTTTGTTTGTTTCCATTTACTCACTGCACCACTTGTTTTTTCTGATCACTCATACTGTAAAATTCATATTAAAACCCATCCACAAACTCCACAGAAAAGTACATGTGGATGAATACAAGTAAAACATAATCATAAAAATTGAATTAGGACAATTAGATAAAATAGAATTGCAGATTGCTACAAATTAAGTCAGAAATGCGCATAGATCTTTTTTTTTTTTTTTCTTTTCTACCCAGTCTCTCCAGGCCTCCATGCATAATTCCCTCAGTAGGACTGTGTGAAACTCACTCAGTGGCCCACCTTGCTGTGACAGGAGGTCTCTTATCTCTCCAGTGGAGGCCTTTGGATTTCAACAGGCTTCAACAAAAATCTGCCTTCATGAGTCTTTGCCAAGAATCCTGAGCATCCTTTACAGGAGCTACGTGGTGGTTTGGCACAAGATGAGAGTGACTATCATGTTGGAGGAGCTTCATTACACTTTTCTGTGGGTTCATGTGAGGGCCTGCCTCTGCTTTACTCTTTTTACACCTATGATCGGTGAATGTTACTGTCAGCTGGTGTGGAGGCGAGACGCATACAACAGAGGAACGTTTCTGTCAATTTAAACCTTAACAAAGAACACTGCTCCACATATTTGGGTTAGGAGCTTCTTTGAAGTACATTTGAAATCCTTATTTGTATGTTTTAATAGAAATGCAATTAAATTAAGGCTTATTTATATTGTTGTTGGTAGTTTTAGTTGAAAAGGGTTCTTTGTAAGCCTTTTCACCAGCTCTTAGTTATATTAACAACACACTACCATTCATTAAATGATATTAAAGTACTGAAACAGTGACAGATTTGACTAATGTAAGATAAGATAGAATGCAGATAACCACTTTGAGGGACATTTAAAACTCACTCATGGATTCCTGCTGTTTCTGGCTGCTAAACCCTGAAAGCAAAGCTGTCTTTACTTGAGACCCCTCATTGGTCACTGCATGCGTCTATTGAGTTTGACATCAAAGAGTGATTTCTTTTCTTTTCTTTGTTTTAGTTATTCAAAGAGTAATTGCTTTAAAGTCTCTTAATCATCTTGTAACATCTCATGTTTATCTGGTGACTCCTTTTAGTGAACTGCAAATTTGATTTATTAATTGCTTGTATTGGAATATTTTCTGTCTTGTTGTGATTGGCTGTGCTTCTTTTTGAGTTTGTTTTGCTTTTGCTTTTTATATATTCATTATCTCTTTTTCATCTCAAAATTTTAGTTTCTTTCGTAAATGCCTGTAAATTTTCATCTTTGAAAATTAAAGTCTTGAGTCAATGAGCTATTGTTGAGCTAAACTTATCTTGATCATTTAAACCAGGCTAAAATTACCCTGATCCTCCAACAGTGGCATTGTGCAGCACCTGTTTGAGATGATAAAGTCTAGCTTTTCACAACAACCCCAGTTCTTGGTTGAGCAAGACATCAATCCACAAGGCAACATAAACTGAGGTAAATACTGCAGTCCAAACCCGAGTTTAAAATGTGAAGTATAGCCCTGTATATCTCCTTGAATGAGGCCTAACGTTACTCCATTAGTTCTAGAGCACAGGGTCTGTGTTGTGTTGGACGTCACTGAGGTTCTAAAACATAAAGTGGGTCACGGGCTGCTCCCCTTCCCAATGGCAGATTGTGTCAGCAGGCACTGGACCAACTGGCCAGGAAGATCCTGTTTAATTTTTCACCATACTGCAATATTGTACGGTATTAAAATGCATAGAAAGAGGAAAGTCATTAATAAAGTATAGCACAGTTAGTCATATGCACACACAAGCCATACAAGCACATATATTCACGCACACACGCACTCACACGCTCACACAGAAGAATACGCATACTTTACTTGACCAAAGTTCATAGCAAATGTATGTTAATATATTAAACTGATATGTAATTAGTATTGTGCTGCGGGTTTCATTTATAATAATACATTTTAAATCAAACATTTGAACTACTTATTGCTCATTAAAGAGGAGGCCATTAAAGACGAAAATTTAAACTCATTAATTTTTCTCGTTTAAAATTGTGCTTTGCTGTTTGGTTTGCACTGATCAGGTCCCTTCATCACAGAGAATGGAACTAGATCACTTCATACAGGGTTCATCGTAGACATTCAGCTGGCCTTACTTGGCCTGCTTTGTTTTTCAAGAAGTTCTGCATTGTTATTTTGGGAGACTTTAATTTATGCTAAGCCCCTGTTTGCCCCTCTGCGGGTGCAGTGACATAATGCTATAAGTCACACTCGACACTAACAATAGCCACAGGCCACTGGTCAGCTCTGTTTTTAGATGACTGTTGAATCATTTGAAAAAAGATGTCACTTGTTTGCTATTAAGTGCTTTGCCGTTTGCAGCCCGGGGCAGCGGCTAGCCAAGATAAATAACCTTCTTGCGACGTTAGCTGAATTCTTTCCTGGCTAAACAACTAAGCATGACAAGGGCTGCTGCATAGTGTTGTTTTAGCATTGCTTCCGATTTTGGTGACAGAAGAAATGGTTGACAAAGACATTAATGTTTTATTACGGTCCATAAACGCAGTGTCAACACAGTGCTCTGAACTCTGTATGTCAAAGTATACGGCTCAGGCATTGCGAGCGTCAGCAGATTGAGATGTGGCATCTATCAATAGTGGGGAACTTCCTGAATGTGTCCTAGTTGCTACTCAAGGCTGATTTGACCTGCAGTGAAATGGCTAAACAAATATGTGCAGCTGAACAAAGTGCCCCCATGTGTGACTGTAATTATAATAAAGGCTTTACTTTGAAGGTGTATTGTGTTAACATGTGGATCCATTCAGACATCAGCAGACTAAACCTCTCAGTTAGTCAATTAGACATTGTTTGTAAACCACGCACACCATGACCCTCTCCTTTTACCTAGCATTGTGCATGAAGGTTTTGTATCTATCTCAGTGATGAGGACCTTATCCAATACTATTAGCAGACTTAACCCAATTCACTATGCACTATGTTCACAAGAGTATTTGGTCATTTGAGGATTGGGCCAAAGCCCTCATGGCCATGTGTCTTCCTGCTTCAAATTGTTCTTTAAGGGCCTCGGCAGAAAAGTTGTAAAAAAATTGCCTCAGCTGAGACAGAAACGTACAGAACTTCATTTTGTGCCTTTGAGATAGAAAATCTAGTTTTATCATATTGTCTCAAGGGCTTTGCAGTAGAAATTCACTAACCTCAGAATATCTTAGTTTTGACTATATGGGGTCGTCATGATTCAGACTGACACATTATTGCTATTACTGGATGCCAGAAGAACATTCATACATTGTAGCACATTTTCATGAATTAAAAACAAAAGTTAAAAATAGCTTGGCTGGCGAGAGATTAAATTTCACATACAATTTCTGGATTTGGTTGAATTATTACTGCAAGAATAAAGCTGAGGGCAATGGACAATCTCTCTCTATCAACCCTCTCGAAACAGTTTCAGTCAGTAAATTCCCCCTGTTGTGAAAACTACAGACTCATTAAGATGCCGCTTTTAAATATAGACAAAATGCACCTTTGCTGGCAGTATCAAAGCAATTATTTTATGCCCAGTGTGTGCAGCAGCCCTGAAAAATGATTCAGTTTGCTAGAGAAAGGGCACCTGGACAGATGGTCCTGCAGCAGCTGGACCTCTGTCTGCGTACATGTGCCCTATTAAATCTCCACATTTCATTCCTTTGTGCAGGAGAGTTCATTTGTGTCCATATTTAAAAACAAAAAAACTCAGACTTTGATGCTTTGAAGGCAAAAGTGGGGGTGATATTGTGTCAAGGCAATTACAATTTAATGAGACTGAAAAGGTGTTTGAATAAGCAGACATGCAGTGACCAGGCTCTCCACACTTCACATTTCATAGGCTCTCTTTATTGTGTCTGTGCATGCCCAGTCAGTGATAGGAGAGGCCAGTTAGGGACAGAGGGTCAGTACAGAGAAAATTGTCACCATGGCTGATGAATTGCACCACAGAGACGACTTTCATCATTTACCTCTCTTTCTCCTTTTGGTCGTTTATCTCTCAGAGCTTAAAAAGTACAGACACAAACACTGGTCACAAGGTGACAAGCATGTTGCCAACTAGTTTCTGGTGACCAGATGCAGTCAGTACAGTCCTAGAACAGGACACCTTTGGGAAAAGACACCAGATCAAGATGAATACCTTGTTAACAAGAGGTGTACAATTTTGACAGGTGGAGCTGAAGTGGGTTTTCAGTAATAAGCACTAGAGTGAGTTTAGTAGCTTTAACTCTACATTGTGTCCAGGGGACAAGGACCACAGTTCCAAGGACTGTCTTTCATCACTTTATTGCAAAGCCCCAGGCATCATCATAGCTTCACTGACATTGCAGAGACATACATGGCCTCTCTTGCAAAAATGCTCGCTGTGTCTGAGTAGTAACATGAGCACGTTTCTCAATAATCTATAAATTAAAATGAATAAAACGTTAGTTCTAAATTGGAAAAAAAAAATTGAGAACATTCATTTTATGCTAGTTTAAAGCAACTTGGCACAGATAATGTTACAGGGAGGGTAAGTACCAGATCGAAGGGTGTGGACGTGCTATCCGCTGCGTGAGTCTGTACAAGCCTGCACAGATGCTAACATCAACTTTCTGACATGCTCACAATGACAGTGCTGCAGGCAAGTGTAAACATTTCCTGTGTTCATGATCTCAGTTTCCGTTAGCGATGTAACATTTACGAATTAACACTGATGGCAATGTCAATGATACGTGGTCATAAAGAAGTGGACAAATCAAATGTCTGGCTCAACAATGATGGTGCTACATGAAAAGTCAGGTGATCACCAAATTTACTGCAGTTTGTCCTGAGGGGAACATGATAGTGTGTACCATATTCCATCTAATAGATATTAGAGATACACATGTTTTATTGTGGGGACCGAGCAAGTGGTCGACAACCATGAGGCTAAGCTAAGTGTAGAAAATGTGTTTCCATTCCAAAGTCCAAGTCGAAAACAAAGAAAAGAGCAAAGCTAGTCTGGAATAGATACAGTTAATAAAAATGAACAGACACAGACACACATAAAAAACATAGCTCAACTTTTCATTAAAACATTCTACAATAGAAAGTGTAGAAAGTCAACCTAATAACTTGTGAGTGATATTTTCAAGCTTCCATTGATTTATATATATATATATATATATATATATATATATATAT
>CM076648.1:24641497-24744517 GCA_038496675.1 Rachycentron canadum | reverse complement strand
ATATATATATATTTATGTTAAATATAATTATTATCATTAAAATGTTTCCACATCCACTGCATAGAGTATGTAACAACACTACTTGCACAAAATTGGAAGAACTTGTTGAACTGTAGCAGAAATGACAAGGTTAGCTTTGCCTTGTGTGTGTCTGTGTGGTGTGTAGATGCTGCAGGTGCAGTAGGCTGACACATTCATAAAGCCTTGAGGCAATTACACAAAAAACAAAGAGTTTTTGACAGTGGAAGGTTTTAAATTGGTCATATTTGACCTGCGTTAACCTGCATCTTTCACAAGAAAAGTCTCTGCTCTCCCTGTACATAATTTAGCCCAACAACATAAACATTGCAACATAAAAAAGACTCTCCACCTTTAAGATCTGCAGGCAGGTCAGTTGCGATCCTAGACTCTGGAGGCTCCAGAGAAAGAATCCTGTTGAAGAGCCCCAACTCATGCAGACTATTGGCAGATGTACAATTTGCAGATGCCCCTAGGCACGACACATTCAGGCTATCACTAACTGCTACAATTTACAGATGTTCGCTTAATGCCTCACATGCAAACAATTCAGATATGCAAACAACAGCACACACCATCAGGTATCCCACTTAGTTTAGGGAAACACCTGTGCAATGTATCATGTCTTTATGGGAGGTTTAAGGTATATAGTTGTCATTGCAAAATGTGGGACAAATAAGGGCCCCTTTGACCTTGGGGGCACTAAGCATTTGTCTAGTTTGAATCACTGACAGTCCACCTTTTACACCTTTTAAAGCTTTTACAGTATTTAAGAAAAAAATGTCCTCATATAGAGGGCACAGCGCTGTTGCAAGCGTAATAAAGTAGCCTACTTTGCCCAAAATATGACCATCACCTTAACTTTTCAACATGATAAGAGTTGAACACTCCAGAATTTACACTCTAATTTGTGTTTTAGTCACAAAAGAAATAATTTCCAGATGTAATCTTGGATTATTCTTAAGACATCATGTTGCAGATTTTGATCCTGGATAGCTGTGACTAGGTGATGACTAGTAATGTAATGGCAATGTGCTGTGAAATGCACACTTATTTGTGACAGGTCTACTTCATGACGGTGAATCTGCCACACTTATTCAAAATGAATGGACCTATTTGAATTGCAGGAAAAAAGCTGAGTCAGACTAATGGGTTATTGTATTGGTGCTATGTTGGCCCAATAACTATGATCCCCAAACAATGGATGCAAATGACAAAGTATATAGGACTATTATTCTTCATGAACTTTTTTTCTCTGCATTAAAAAGGCAAAATGATAAACACACTAGTGTGCATCCACCTCTATCGACAACTGTTCCTCTCTGTGGCTCCTATGGAAAATCCAATTTTACACACCATGGCCTTTGTAGATTACTTTCTATTTCCTCCACCAAATTTTTTATGAAGACATTGTGATTTTATTAACCAGTAAATACAGTTCTGTGTCACATAGTATGCATAGACAGACATAAAGATCCATCAAACAGAGGCTCAGAGATGGTGGAGCGGACATTAAATCAGAGCAGTTAGTTCAAAACTGTTGTTTTGAAGTTACTGCCCCCACCACCACCACCACCATCACAAGTCTCCCAGAACTGCTTGCTGTTCAAATTATCATTGCATGTGTGTGACATTCAGAAACATAATGTCCATCATTTATGTCATGTGAAGGCAGCAGAAACGTTCTCTAGGCAGTTTAGTTTTACTTGTCACACTTTGCTGGGTAATGTCTGTGAAGAAGTGGTTTCTGACTGATATTACCTCAACATGACCCAGATTGAGTGACAGGTGGAGTGACAAAACCACACAAAAGAATAGAAAGAATCAAGGCATCTGTAAGAGTTAACTCAGATACTGTGTGTTGACTGTAAAGACAGAGCAAATACATAATGCAAACATAACTGCAATGGATTTTCTTTGTTTTTATTTTAAGCAGCTACAATGAATTTTCTACTTTTTGTCCGTTTTCTTACATTTTTGATTTGAATATCCTCATATTTACCCTGTAACCTCTGGAAGGGTCCTTAACATAGACTGCATGTAAAAGATGTTGACTCTTGGTCTAAAAAGTAAAAGTGATTCTGAAGAGCCTTTAACTGACTGTAAAAAGTAATCTGATAGTATTGAAATTTATGTGAAAATGTCCCTACTTCTCACTTGATTTATTATCTCACTAAGCTTTTTCCTAATGACTTTATGGTCTCCAGTTTCAAGTCTTCTTCAATCCAACATGATGTTAATTTCATTTAGAGGAAAATGATGATGATGATGATGATATTTTTTTGAGGAAAATAGACAGACTGTACCACATCTACCTGACAATCAGGATAGAGTACAGAGCAGGTCAGATGAAATCAAATCAAATATTTTCTTTCTTTTCTTCTTCTTGTTGCATTAACTTTTACATTATTGCATGGCAGGAATTACTTTAAAATGAAGTGTCATGTTTGAATTCTTGAGGGGGTAGTAATAAAAGTAAGTTTAGTAAAAGGCACAGAAGAAATTCACACAATAATATCTTTATATGTGGATGTTAAAAGTTTGAGGTTTGCGCCACAGAACAGTGGTTGTGGTTTTTCTATCTATATTCATTTCTTGGCCTTAAAACCTCTTCTCCTACTTTCCCTCGCTTCACACCATCACTGAGAATGTGCCGAGTGATGAACCATCCTCCATTAGCCCAGCTCACCTTCCCGTGCAGCCTGGCACTGTGAACAGTGATTGAGCACACTTTCCCCTGTGCAACACACTAATTCAGAAAAGGGCCCAAAGCATAATGGCTCACTTCAGTGATCATATTTTTCCCAATAATTAGTGTGGCATTTTTGTCTCCTATGAGAGCAATCAATTTTAGCTATTATGAGGGGGTTCTTTGTTTAAAAGTGCTCATTTATTTAACAGGCACATTGTTGGGATCACAAAAGTTAAGATTTACCCAAGAGTCCTGTTGAATGTGTGCACTTTCTTTTCTTATTGAAATGAATTTCTTATGAAATTCGAGGCCTTTAAAATGCAAAGGACATTAGAGTGTTTGCCTACATATTTTCTCTTCTTGAGCTTTAGATGATCTTAATCTGAAAAATCTAAACATTGTTTTGTTGCTCTACATATAATTTCAATTCAACTGCACGAATATTTTTTTTTTTTTATTATTGCAAATATATCAAAAAAAGGTCAAATGGTTTCTTATCTGTGAAAGCTTTTCTCATTTAGCATCTTTAAAGGAGCTGTTTGTAAGTTTTGCTTACAGCTGTTTACTCACCAGTCAAGAGGAAACGTTGCAAGTTTAGCATCAAAACTTTCCTTTACTCAACAAGAGGTGTTTCCAGTGACGGAACGCAATGCTAACGTGAACTCTTGCCTCCTATTATGTCCTTCCTTCTTCTGAAGTTAGCATGCTAACCAGCTAGCCAGCCCATTGCGTCGCTTTCCTGTAGCAACTTTTTGGAGCCTTCAATCTGCCCTGAGCTGCACAGAGGGTGTGTTATAACCTCGCTCCATGTAAACTCGACAATAGTTGAAGCTCTTACCGAGCAACAATCACCATTACCCGCTCCCAGCAAGAAGCCACGTTCGGTGGCAGAGAAAACTGCCAAATAGCCCCTTTAAGCTTATTATTTTGATTGAATCACTCTAACAGCTCTCAACAGCAGAAGCACTGACCTGCTTTTTGTGAAAAAATTATGTAAATGTAATGTAAATAGGCATGTGGGGATTATGACTGTCATTCACAGAGCCTGGTTGTTTTTTAACTCTAAGCATATTTTATCAATGTTAAGGAATGTTCACTCTCTCTTGCTTGTTTTCATATGTTGCATTACTGTGTTTTATGTTCTTCAGTGGAGTCAGGGTGTGATACCAGGAGAGGACAGTGAGATGAGTGATGGCAGGATGAGCTTTCCCCTGTTGACACCTCCTCCTTACAAATCCCAGCAGGGTTTAAGAATCGACACCACACTGTGCGGCATCATAGTAATTCGGGGACTAATCTGCCGTTTATTCTTAGTTACTGGCATTCAGGGAGCAGATTCTACACACTGAGGCTGAATACTGTGGTTTTCAGTGAAACATTTCAACAGATGATTTTTTGTGCAGACATCCATGGTCCTCTCAGCATGACGTCTGTTAACTCTGGATCTGGAACTTTTCATCTAGAGTCATTATCAAAATTTGAATTCATCCAAGATGTCGGTTTATGACCTGCAAAAGCAATGAAATCATCAACTTTATCTGCTAACATACTAAGTTAAGAAAAGGGTAAACATTATACCTACTGAACATACTAGCACCTCTGGAGGTGGTTTGACATCCATTAAACCAGATGTTGAAAACAACTTCTGTCTTCTGACTTTTTTCACAATAACCATCTTTGTCCTCTGTTCTTGTGAAACCAGCTTCTAAAAATACAGTAGAAGTAGCCAGAAGTAACTTCAGTGATACAACCACACCAGATCATAAACATCATTCGTTTGTGTGTTTTCAATAAATTATGGAGATTTACCTATTGGTCTTCATTCCAACCCTCAACTATGCTGTTGAACTTTGCGTAGTGTCCAAATGAATGAGATGAGACATAATATGCAGGGTGGCTGGGCTTGGCTTTAGAGATAGGCTAAGGAGTGTTGACATCTGGAGGGAGCTCAGAGTCGGGCCGCTGGGCTTTCACATTGAAAGGAGCCATTTGAGGTGGTTTAGGCGTCTGCTTAAGAAGTCTCCAAGGTGTATTTCATTGGAGGGTCTTCCAGGAGGGTGAAACTGGTAGGAGGCCTCCAGGTAAACTCAGAACACACTGGAGAGATTACATATCTGGCCTGGGAACAGCAAATAATCCCTTAGGAGGAGCCGGAAAACACAACTGAGGAAAGGGACCTATCGACTACTTCTCTTGAACTGCTGCTGCCACGACCACACCCCAGATGAGTGGCAGAAAATGGATGCATGGATATATGATAGGTAACTGTAGCCAAACTCATATCGCAACCAAACTGGTGAGGTGCAGAAGTTCTTCCTCCACCTGGCATCTGTGCCTATTACCAAACAGCTTCAGGTACATTACCACCTTCTTCTGGTCTGGAGGATTTTGCATGTAGCCGGGAAAACAAAGACTGTCATGAGATTTGCAACCTGGCCACTTCAAAAGACAAGTCTCAATGGGGCCTTAGTCAAATGGTAAATTAAAGAGTGAGTGACTGTGGATACATTTCCATCCAGAATATATCTGGAGTCTGTTTCTGTTCAGTTGCAGTATATTCTGTCCTAATAGTCGTCTGAGGTGTTAAGGCACATCCATTTTTTTTTTTTTTTTTTTTTTTTTTGTGATGATGACTGCGATATCGAAAAGTATCGATCACGGTTTGCAAGTACAGGACATGCATAATTAAAAAAAGACACTATAAATGACATCTCAGCTGAGCTTAAGAACAGCTGCTCTGGTGTCATTTGAGAAGCCTGACAATGTAACAATGCTAAAAAGTCCTGCCTCTTCTTTTAACACTCTTTATCCTGCCACGTGAAACAACTGACGAAGTCGACAGAACTACAGTAAGCCGATTACAGCCGTGTCTATGTCCATTTACGGACAACTGTGGAAATCAGCGGAGTGTCGAAGAAAGATGGGCACGTGCATGGAATCTGAGGTTTATAAAACAGTGGATATGCTCTAAATGAAATGAATGTGATATCAAGCTGTGGCAAGGGGGAAGCAAAACTGACATTTATGTATAAGAGATGATTTGAAATTGTTGCAATAATCACAAAAAAAAATTGAAATTATGTCAATAAAACACTGCACAAAACGCAATGTCGAGAAACACACAGGGTGTCGTGGAACAACAGATACATGGGCGAGAAAGTAAAACAATCCGGCTGTGAGATAATGAGACAGATCGCTGACTAGATATGGAAGAAGAGATGAATAGATAACAAAATTACCTGAAATATTTATAACCTCTGTCTCTTTCATCACTGCTTTCCTCATAAGCCATTAAAGGGCCCTTCTGGGACCTCTTAATTGAGTTCCTTTTCGGAACAGAATATGAAAGGCTTCTTTTTATTCCCCGCACCCCTTTTCATCTGAAGAATGGGCTGATTAAAACACGGAGAATGGAAGTTCTAGTGGGAAAGTTCATTGCAATCAGGGGTGCAACTTGAGTGATGGAGTCAGTCTTCTGTAAGACATTAAGCGGACACAGTTATTGAGTCTGAACAGACTGACAGCTGCAGTTTTACAAAGCACGTATCCTCATGCACTAACCAGGCATGTAGCTACCGGTGAGGACTCAGGCTGAGGTCATGTACCTTTTTCTACCTACAGTAAAAAAAAAAAAAAAAAAAAAAAAAAAATCTATATATTTCATATGCATATCTCAGTAAAATGAAATCTGACCACTTTTTAGTAAAAAAATAATAAAAAATAATAAAATATTCAATGTTTCTCACCAAAGTTTTACTCATTGTGAAGTAAAGGCTTTGAGCAAGCATTTAAACCTTTATGTCACAACTCTGGCACTAGACATTTCTGTTTAAATACCACTTAAATGCGACAGAAAATTTATTTCAATAGAAGCATTATGCCATCTGGATGGTGAAAGGAAACATTTTGATGAATGGAATTTAGTAAATATTGTCTGTGCATTATATGTTCACGAAGGTTGAAAACTTCTGAACAGATAGTGTATCAGTGTATTTGAAGAAGATACATTTTGGTGATAATACTTCGAATTTTTAATTGTGCAGATTTCAGCAGCAGGCCTGTGGCACAAGGACATCGGCCATAATGGCGATGCTACTCTCACAAAGCTATGTACAAAGAGCGCTTTTATTAATTCTGGATAGTTCTTCCTGGTGTGTAGTGTATCGAGGGGTTGGGTGAAGAACTAAAAGGGGTACGCTGGTGCGTACCTTTCCCCATCCCAACTGTCCTGGCAATTAACTCTGACTGCAGATGAGAGGGAGCTTCTGCCAAACCTGCTGAGACTTTCTGGTCTGTGATGGCTCAGGTTGTATTGAGTGTTCCACCGGGTAAAGAGAGCGTCCTCCGGGGATGGCGTGTACTTTGTACCTGCAGAGAATGGTTTACCAAGGCCCAGTACTGTGGAGACACAAGCCAAAACTTTTTTTTTTTTTTTTTAATGACTCTTCTCCACACTTTTACTTAAGTAAAGGATGTGAATACTTTCTCCACTCCTGATCAACATCCACCCCCACAGTGGTGCTGGTGTAACGTATGTGTACAGAGCTAACACCAAAGATTACATGAGAGCCTGAAAGATCTTCATGGATAGGGATCTATGTCTATCTATCTTTTTTTCAGTAGGTTTACACTAAATCCCCCATGCCCAGAGGTGGTTACACAGCATACTGCATACCTGAAAATACACACCACTGCACTTCTGCCTTAAATATAATCCATGCAGCCATTATCTTTCCTCCAATAAGTGTTGGCAAAAACACTTACTGGTATTTTTCAGAAGACAGAGATGCATGTTTGGACATAAATTTCATAGTTCAATACAATTGAACAGCTAAGTACATATTGGGGAAAAAATGGAAAATCCAGATAAGTAACCTTAGCACTGACTCTGGTCTTTACTGTATGTAGCTTTGCACAATAGTTGTTATTTGCTCTTCTCTTTCTTGGACACTTTTTGGACGCTTTAGCTCAGTTTTCAATAGATCTTTCAAAGATGGATGTATTTCCTTTGGCTTGTATTTTCAGTTGACTTGTGAATTTACACCACATATTTCTTTCCACTAAGAAGGTCACAGAATCATCTGCCTGGATTTTTATTTCCATACCAGACCTCCACATGATTCATTTACCTATGACTGATGAAGGAGAGGCAAATGCACTTGCCTTTTTTTTTAAGGTGGAAATGAAGTGCTGGTGTATTGGAAGCAGTAGTTTGACTGATTAATCACTGCTTACTCGCCATCTACAAATGCTGAGCAGATGGCCTGGCATCGCTAAAATAAAACTGCTAACAAATATGCAGATAGCATTGTGGATGTGACCTCTGTGGCAGCCGCTGTGCTGTTGTCAAGCTCCTCTATTGTTCCCTTGCCTGTGAGTGAGCAGAGATGGCCACAGCATTGTAGTGAAGTGCAAAAGCACTCTGTGACAAGTGTGCACCTGTGTGTGTGTGTAGGAGAGAGAGGGAGGGAGGGAGGGAGGGAGGGAGTGGGTTGCGGTTTTTCTGAAGTGAGAGATCTGGTATTATTTCATTCCCACTTTGATGAGATTTAAAAAAAAAAAAAAAAAAAGTCTGGTTGTGATTTATTGCATTACAAGAATATAGAAAAAACAACATCATTTATATTCCTAGCAAAGTCTCTCCTTTTTTTTTCTTTTTTTTTTTAAATCATGCATTTCTTTTTCTGTGCAGCATATGAGAAAAACTGTTGTCAGGACAAGTCTCTGGTGTGTTTATGTAAACCATAAAAAGGCCACTGAATGATGCTCTGTTGTCTGGAACATCAGCAAATGCATCCATCCATCGAAGTGGATGCGTCTGAGGACGATTCCACACTGGATTTCCTGTGTAGGAGGGTGTATGGGTGACACGACGGAATGAGAGGCCCAACTCTCCATAGAGCTCATTAGACGGGTCATAACATTGCAACAGTAGTGGAAGGCATATTCATCTAACTCCTGTTTTTTTTTTTTTTTCCCCCCCTCACATACTCCCAAAGCTTTAACATCAGCTCTTTTGCACTATCACTATCTCTGCGTTGAAGCTGCAGATAATGCATGGCCGGCTGCGGTTGTCTGCTGACATGTTTGCTGATGGAGGATCCCATGACAATCCGCCATCATTAGTCCGTTTTACTGTGTTGCCTATTACAATGAGCCTGTTTATTTAGTTAATGGGTGGAAAATTCTGTTTTTGTTCAAAGATATACAGGATTTTAAGTGTGTTGAATAATTGCACCTGTTTTGGACTAGAGGAAGAACAGTATTGAGAGAAACCTTGGCAGGGTTGAGATATTTTAAACCTGCTGAAATGGATTTAAGTCTAAGCTGGTGTTTATATTTTAGAGTCAAACACTAGAGGTTAATATTTGATCATGGAATCTGATCAACAATTGTAACCTTGATCAGAGCTGAACCCTTCAGACCCAGTGGCATAAATACAATCATCAGCCTTTTCTGAATCAAAAAAAAAATATATATATTTAACCACCGCAAGTTAATGCTGCTTATTGTTAGAGTGCAAAATCCAAGAAAAAAAAAAAAACAAAAAAAAAAACAGATATTTGTGCTTCTGTTTTCTGGCAATGACACCACTCCGCTGTGGATTCTCCACATTAATGAACCTCTCTATCACACTAAAACAGATTATTTCAGTGCCGCATTTATTATGAATACCAGTGTAAAGGAAGCGTAATGGCAGAGTAATTATGAGCTGTGAATTGAAATATAGATTCGCATCATCTCTATGTGAAATTGCCGACAACAATATTGCCCTGTCTGTGGAGAATAGATATGAGATTCTGTGGCTGTGCATCTTTTTATGTCTCAATTACTTCCGCTTTTTTTTCTTTCATTTTAACTTGTGTGGAAATGAACTAAACAGAAAATAAAATCGTTTTTTTTTTTTTAATCCATTCCTTCCGTTTGCCCGATCTGATGTAAGATCACGACAGATCAAAGACAGATCATTGTTCAACAGAGAGGAAATGAGAGGAAAAAGGAGATAAACTGTCTGTAAATTAACAACACTAAAGGGCCGCCCGCACTAAGAACAATAACTACAAAGAAAACTATGGTTCAAGTAATGACAACAGCAGAAAACAATATTGTTCGATCACTTACAGAGACGGCAAATCCAAATTCATCTGAATTTACAGTGTGTCACAATAAACACCATATATGAAGAAAATACAGTAATTTAAAAATTCACTTCATTAAATTCACAGTACAGAGGGATGGATGACTAAAATGGACTTTGAATGTATTTTCTATCAGCAATAGTGAACCTATTGAAATAAGCAGTGTCTATCTTTCTGGTAGGAACACTCATGGGTCCGGCGTAACAATCATCAATATTCATTTTGGGTCTTTGACACAGTTCTGGCACCACTGTTTACAGAGCGTTGTTGTTATAGTGATTGTCATAGTTGTCATTGTGTGTCTTAGTGTAGATGGCCCTTAAGACTAACCACAGTAGAGCTTGAAGCTAAATGCTAGCATCATTGTGCTAACATCGTGAAGAATGACAGTGCTAACGCGTTGATGCTGAGGTAACTTTTGCCATGTTGCAAACAATGGTACATAGAATAGAATAAAATAGACAGTAAATCAGAATAGAAAATGTAGCACTGAAGGATGAAATGAAACAGGAAACTACAGCAAAACTAGTTGAACAATGGTTTTTTTTTGGTTTTTTTTTAACGTTACTTTCTTTTTTTTTTTTTTTTTTAGATGTAACCAACTTTATGCCAAGTCATTGCCCTCGAAGCAGATACACAGGTAAAATCGCATTTAGCTCAGTTGTGTATTAAACAATAACCTGTGATTGTTACTGTCTCTGCCAAACCAGTTTGGCAAGTGTGTGTGTCTGCGTGTTACAGGATCTGCCATCTTTCCATCAAGTAAACTCAGCGCGTCTGTGGTCTGCACTGCCCTGTCACAGGCATCAGCCCAAAGATTGGTATGTGATGTCACCATCATAACTCGAGTCCTTCTGTGTATGGTGGTGGTATCAGGCGCTGATCCTTAGCTTTATTTCCGACCGCAGCGGGAGGATCCACTGAGAAATGTAGTAAAGCTGTTTAGTGACGCCACTGCCCACCTATCCAATTCAAGGGAAAGACTCCACTACTTTATATATTTGAGGTAATAATGTGAATGAGGGTAAACACGGTGATATGGTAGGACACAAATACAAATACAAATGAATGGTGAATACAAAGGGCAGTTTATGGAATATAGATTTGTAGGTTTTTGGTCCTTAACCATACGAGAAGTCAAAGGATCAGCGAAGGGAAGTTATTACAGTTCATTTTATGTGGGAGGGAACGCCAATACACAGATTTCATGGCAATCGGTTCAAAGGTTGGCCAGATAGTTCAGTTAAGGTGGAGGTTAAGATCATATTTGATGATGTTCATAACAGCAAACTCAAGACCTATCCTCTTCATTTTTATTTAGTTTTTGATATCCTCCATTATTTTCTGATTGTGTATCTAACCTTATCCTTGCATTTCCAGTCTTCTGTGTCTCCCCAGTGCAAATTTTCAAGATCAATGATAGCGTTCCAATTGGTTGTTTTTATTGCTTTTATTCTGTTAAGCACTTTGTGTTCCATTATTTGTATGAAAAGTGATCAACAAAATCAGTCCTCATCCTCTGGAGACTGTGGAAATTTCATGACAATTCTTCCAGTCACCACAGTAGCACAATGATTAACTGAAGCCAGGCCGCTGGTTAATAAAGTTTTAAATTAGAACATGTTTTTTTTTTTTCTTCTTCTTTAGTCTGAACAGACAAACAAAACAAGCCACCTATCCAACCATATCTTATATTTGCTCTGATCTATAGTACCATCAATCAACATGTGATTGTGTGAGGGGTCACTCAGCAGTCCCAGAAGAAGAGAGGCTTCCATGGCTAAGTGCAGCACTCTGGCTTCTCCCATTCCTCTCTCTCTTTTCTTCTTTTAACATTCAAAAATAGGCCGTTGAACCTTGAACCCACAAGAAAGCAGCCCCTTGGCCTCTGCCGACTCCACCTCTGCTCCTGCTGGTAGCTCTACGACTTGCTGTGCATCTCAGATGGTGGCCTCTCAAAGCTATAAACACGGAGAGCCTAAGCAGGCTCCAAATGAAACATAATGGATGTGAGCTGGCATGGAGTCTTGGCATGGAGTGTTCATTTGGTAGCATGGTAATCCGCGGGCCTTCATTTTCAAGAATAAAAGCGAAAACGAAGGCCTTTCATTGGTCTTCGCTTCCTCTTGTGCCTCATAAGTACAGTATGGAAAGTATCTGAAAAGGTCAGGAGAGAAATAGCTTTCTCTCGGGTTTCTGTTTTTTTCCCCCCTGTGGTGAGAGGCTGGGATAATGTGAACAATTTTCTAACACGCCATAAGTTGAAATGAAAGGCAATTTAATAGAGCAACTGCATGCTTAAAAGTAAAAAGCTGTGTCACTTAGGTGCCACAAAAAGATATTGGATGAGCAGGGACCACCTGAGACTGACATTAACATAAACCTGAACAAATTCATTAGGCTTTTGAGACAATGGTTCCTTCGGTGAAGGAATGAGTTTTGCAGACATAAATGCTCTGGTAACTAGACAAGGAGTGAAAAAAAAAAAAAAAAAATGTCAGCGTCTGGATTTACATTAGATAAAAACAACCAAAGCACCATTCACTCGCTCTTTTTCAGCGTTTCGGATGTGGTGTATAAGTTTGGCAAACCTGGCCCCTATGTATAATGTTCGTCCAAAACTGTTCTGCATCAGTGATTTATGTACATTCTGTGCCTTTGCTGGAAGCAGTGCGATATCCATGTAGTGCAGCAGAGTGTGTTGTGTGTGGAGGTTCCAGGTCACGCTTTCTCCACCATCTCAGGGTCTCTTTCTGTCTTGTCTTACTACATATTGGTCGTTGTTGATATTTTCATTTTGTAACAATCACTTCTCATACATCCACTGGCCATGTGGCTTTAGATGCTGAAGTTAAACCACTATTTAAAGGCAGCTATGGTCATCATATTTCTCTTTAATGAAAGAATAATGTGCGATGTGAATGGGGTCACCTGCAGTAATGAACGCACCTGACACTGCAGTTCTGTGCTCTGGGCTCCTCTGGCAACTTTGGGCTCATTGTTTTGGTTTTTACTGTCACTGATCCACCCCACCCACCTCCTCGGCAATCTGCTGTCATTAAATACAGAGGTGCGTTCGCTCAAACGGCTTCCGTTCATCTGAGCATAACCCATTTGCCCCAACACACTTTTTCTGTTGCACCTTAGTTATATGTACATGTCATTTGTAGGAGATGAAAATGGAAAATCAATGTTATGCTAAGATGCTAATGGTAGCATGCTAGAAACCAGCAAAATTCTATTTTAGTATTATGTTGGCATGTGTTAATAGATGTTTGGCCTTTTGGTCTGTATTGTCCAAATCAAAAATGTCTAGTGACTTGTTAGATGAATTTATCAATTATCCTTGTATCATGAAATCTCTTCCTAACCTCAACAAAACCGACTTTGTGCCACAGCCAGGTGCATGTCGGCAACACAATTACAACAATCATGTAATATTTGGAAGGATTTTGCAATGTGATGTTACTCGACTGATCCAGTGATTGTTGCTTAGCCTGCTGTGTTATAATGTTAGAATTATGATATTATTTTTCTCTAAATTATAGAGAAATTAGATAAATAGATTTCTGTAGTATTCACTACCCTAAAAACCTGGGTTGGTGAAAATAATCTTTCTGTATCTGAGCTGGTTTATCTTTGCTTTGTTACACTAAAAACAAAAGGGAGGTTGCAAAGGAAGTAACACTGGTAATCTCTTCCAAAGTCACTCAATAAAAATGTCTTCCATGCACCAGCTGACACAGTGCTTGACTTTCATATGGCATTTGCTACCATGCTTGTGTTCAACTCATTGTTTGGCAAAGCTTAAGGCTCACTTGGTTACCATTCTGTGAATAACATGGGAGCTTTATGAGGATTATGCCAAAGCTTCATGGCTCAAATTGGTTTTTAGGCTGGAGAATCCAGACACAAACTGCGGACCAATGTCCTTTTCACGGGCCTCTGTGAATGTCACATGCTGGCGTGCTTGGCACAAAGTGTGTGAGCAAGGCAGCAAAGGCAAATGAAAACTGGCCATGAGCACAAATACCATCAGAGGAACGGTGACACACATGGCAAAAGGGCAAAATTTTGACACACGGTTGGTTTCCACAGGAGAACGGCAGCTTTATGAAGAAACGCACACACTGAGAAAGTGATGTTAGTATCTAAAACACCACCTATTCAGCATACGACACTGTTGCTCCTAACCGCGGGCATTTACAGATTGGACTCATTTCTCAGCACTGTCTCATATTCCTTATGCTTTTTTTTTTTTGGCTGGCTGTTCTACCTGTCAGTCATCTCAAGCTCTCTAAAAGCCCACTACTCCTCCTTGTCTCTCCTCTATCCCCCTTCCCTCCCCCTGTTCTGAAGGGGTCACTGCAGTTAGAGGGAAAACAGACCCAGCAGTGGATTTTCAATTGAATTGTCAGAGGCTGGCTGTTTTAATAAATCCTGCCCAATAAAAGGGCAGGGAACCTTTTGTGAAGTGGCTTCACCCATGACGCTCAGCGTTGGTGCTCTCCAGTGAACCTTGTCTGCCAGAACCAGCTTCCCCAAGATAAAAAGCACCTGGCAGGTCTTCACTGGATAAGGGAAACTTTGGAAACACAAGGAATAAATAAATGATCATAATCAGATTCTGAATAATGTTGCAGTTGTTGTGGAAAAACAATACAAGGTGGTGCAGTTTGAATCAAAAGTAAGCATCACCCAAATTAATAAATTCATATTGTATAGTCCAAACAAGTACTTCTCAATTTTTACAGCACATTTGCAAGATATGAATTCATTCATCAAATAATGTAGGCTGATGTTATTCTGGAAATCATATTATTGTCTATTTAGACAAACAAAAAAAAAAAAAGTATTTTCATTATCTAATCATTGCTGTAACAAGATATAAGTATGACTGACAAATTCAAAAATTAATACAGCAATTATGTTACCAAATCCAATAGACAGGGGACAACCTACACATTCACTTCTACTTTGAGCAATCTCTTTAATAAAACACTAATTACACTTATATATAAAAACACACAAGTGTAAATTTTATTAGGCAGCAACCAAGTGACTATTACGGGTTCAGGTGAAAAGACATGTTTTCCAATTGCACCTTTCAAATAGATTTTCTAAAGTCAGCTGCAGTTGATGACTGCAATACCAATTTAAGAGCAATATTTCTAAAGCTGCTGTCATTGGATAACATTAGCTATTATAAGCTACTGGTCTTACCTGACTAAGCAAGGCTGCAGCAGCAAAACCCGAGTCTATTAAGTTGCATCTTATTCTTCTAGATATGAGAATGAATGTGTTATTTTCTTTTGTAAAAATGTTACAATCTGGCTTTAACTATAGAATTAGTTTTATAGGTTATATTGTAAATGAGAATGTAATGAATGACAGCAGGCTGCACCTCGGCAATCATGCATGGCTACCATTCTCACTGTTATATCTAAATCATCAATCCAATCTGATCTCTGACTCTCTCTAAGTTAGACCATTAGCTGCAACAGGCTATGTTTTTTTTTTTCATTTATTTCCAGCCAGCTCTCCAAACATGGTGTTCTGACAGTCTCATCAGTAGCGTGATGACGATGCACAGCACTGAAAGACAGAGACTGAGGAGTGTGCGTTGGGCACTGCCAGAGAGGCAGAGGACTGGCAGGAGGTTGCTGAGCAGTGACAGGAGGGCACATAAGGATCAACCTCAGAGAAATTGTTTTCATTGAAATAGCATAAATGGAACAGTTGCATTTGTGGTTAGTTTCTGGTTTGCAGTTGGTGTTTCTTTGTTGTCTGAGTATTTTGTTTGACTGGTCATGATGCAAAACTTTTCCCATCGTGATTGTTGATATATCATTGTAAACCTAACTATGTAAATTCAAATGTGATAATAATGTGTACTGAAAGCACTTTTGCAAATTATAAATGCAAAACAATTAACTTTTAATTTTTAAATGATTTCAACCCCCATCTCCTCACAGTGGTTTGATCCACTGCTTGCTATGTCTGTATGCTGTGTTTGTGGCTCGTAGTAGCTACTTTGCTAATGTTAATTTAAAACAGTGGATGTGGATGTTTCTTTACTTCTACCACTCAGCAGAATCACACGTTTACATTTGTAATCAGACTGCATTTTGTTCGCTCCGTTACTTCGCAGTTCACCCATTTACAGCAAAGCATTAGAGAGCTGCTTTTTCAGTTAAGCTAAATCTAATTAAGCTTTAGCTTTAGTAGCTTTAGATCAGTTAATTGAGTTGATTCTCTCCCTCCACTGTAAATAACCTGTGTGGTGTGTGTGTCTGTGTGTTTTCAGCCAGAGAAGATGGAAGAGAAAAGGAAAATAGTCATACAATCATTTATCAATGCATCAAAATTCAAGATAAGATCCCAGTAATATCAAAAGCTATTTGATGAAATCTTAATAAGACTAGATGAAGTTCTCATGGAAATGTTAACATAATGGTGTCATCAGGCAAAGGAGAGGAGAACAGAGCTGGGCGCAGAGGCAGGGAGACCAGTGACAGTCAAGACAGTCTGGAGGTTCAGCTTGTTTGTTAAGATTTTGTTTATCAGTGTTTTTGTGAAGAAGTGAGGCTTTCCTTGAAATTTTATACACATGGGTTAAAGTGAGCCAGAAGCATCCAGACATTTCGGCACCATCGATTAATAAGTCAATGAATCTGAACAGAGAGTGAGCAAGACGCACACCCAGAAGAAGCAATGTACTCTTGAACGGATTTTGCAGTGGTCTCTTTGACGAACCTGCAGTTTCCACGTGGACTTACGGTGAGCGTATTACGTCACTTCCTGCTTGCGCCTGTTGCACTCTGTCGCTGTGTAGACTCTCTCAATCCTCTCTCTAGTTTTCTGTTAACTTAATCGCTTTAAGCACCACTACACACTAAGCGTAATATATTACTAAACGTATTATATTACGCCTAGTTTTTATCACATAGGCCTATAAAAGAACCTGTTAACCCGTAATAGTTGTAATACTTGTACTTGCCATACTAGCATACCAGCTATGGCTGCTCTCTCTCTTTCCGCTTCTCCTTCCACTTCTCCCTCCCTCTCGTGCTCAGTGTGTCTGATGTTTAGTTACTCCTCTGCCTCCTTTAATGATAATGGTTCATGTAACAAGTGTAGTTTATTTGCAGTCCTGGAGGCGAGGCTCAGTATGCTAGAGTCCCGGCTCCGCACCATGGAAGCTAGTCCATTAGCTATAGTAGCTTCTCAGACCCCCTTAGCCGGCACGGAGCCACCTAGCCTAGCCGCCGCTAGCAGTTCCCCCGCAGCTCCCGAGCAGCCGGGAAGCCAGTCCCGCTGGGTGACAGCACGAGGTCAACGGAAACATAGATCTAAAAAGCCCGTGTCTCACCACCAACCCCTCCACGTCTCCAACCGTTTTTCCCCACTCAGCGACACACCCGCTGAGGATGAAACTCCACATGTTGGCCCTGTTGCTCACAGCGGCCCCGCCGTTGTAAAGCCAGCGTTAGTCATTGGCGACTCCATCCTCCGGAACGTGAGGTTAGAGACTCCAGCGACCATTAAATGTATCCCAGGGGCCAGAGCGGGCGACATTGAGGCTAACCTGAAGCTGCTGACAAAAAGTAAAAGTAAATACAGTAAAATTTTAATCCACGTCGGCGCTAATGATATCCGACTTCGCCAGTCGGAGTTATGTAAAGTTAATGTGGCATCGGTGTGTAACTGCAAAAACTATGTCGGACTCCGTCATTTTCTCTGGCCCGCTGCCCAATTTAACGAGTGACGATATGTTTAGTCGTACACGGTCATTCCATCGCTGGATGTCTAGGTGGTGCTTAACAAACAACGTGGCTTATATAGACAACTGGAGCTCCTTCTGGGGAAAGCCTGGTCTGTTTAGGAGGGATGGCGTCCACCCTACTTTGGGTGGTGCATCCCTCTTATCTAGGAACATAGCACATTCTGTTAGCCATCCTAACCCCTGACAAACACCCGGAGTTCAGACCAGCAGGCAGAGCCGCAGTCTTACACGCCCCTCTGCAGGTGCCTTCGTGCTGTCACCCACCCAGCCCCCTTTCTGTCCCATAGAAACTGTGTCTGCCTCGAGGCTGTATAAGCCTAAACCCAAATCTGGAGGAGTTATTCATAGCAACTTAGTGAAAATCAAAACCACTGCTCCAGCAAACCAACCCAGTAAAACTATTAAATGTGGTTTGCTAAATATTCGATCTCTCCCTTCCAAGTCTCACCTAGTGAACGATTTAATCACAAATCACCAAATTGATCTATTAACCCTCACTGAGACCTGGTTGCAGCAGGATGAATATGTTAGTTTAAATGAATCTACCCTCCCGGTTACATTAACTACCATGTGCCACGTGTCACTGGTCGAGGAGGAGGAGTGGCTGCAGTTTATCAGTCTAATCTGCTTATTAACCCTTGGCCTATTGTTTCATATGATTCATTTGAAAGCCTTACTGTCAGGTTCTCTCACCATGACCAGAAAGCAGAGAAACCACTTATACTTGCTGTTGTGTACCGTCCCCCCGCACCTTATTCTAAGTTCTTAGAGGAATTCCCAGACTTTCTGTCAAACTTAGCAATGGAATCAGACAAAGTCATTATAGTGGGTGACTTCAACATTCATGTGGATGTTGATGATGATTGTCTGGCTGTTGCATTTAAGTCTCTCTTAGATTCAATTGGCTTCTCTCAGAGGGTAGATAAACCAACTCACTCCTTTAATCATGTTCTCGACTTAGTACTAACCTATGGGATAGAAGCTGAGCACATTACAGTTTTCCCTCAAAACCCTGTCATCTCTGACCATTCTTTAATAACATTTGAATTTACCTTGACAAATTATACTTTACTTGGGAAAAAGTCCTACTACAGTAGATGTTTATCTGATATTGCTGTCTCTAGATTTAAAGAGCTCATTCCAGCAGAGCTTGCTGCCACACCTAGTAGCATTACAATGGGCAGCTATGCTGATCTTACTCCCTTGCAGGTAGATTATCTTGTAGATAGCACTGCAGCAGCACTCCTTGGGACGCTCGATGCCGTAGCCCCTCTGAAAAAGAAGGTTATCAACCACAAGAGAATAGCTCCCTGGTACAGCCTGAACCTGCGCACCTTGAAGCAGAAGACCAGACGGCTGGAAAGGAAAACACATTCCAGCCAGCGTGAGGAAGACCGTCAAGCTTGGAAGGATAGTTTATTATATAAAAAAGAACTTCGTAAAACCAGAAGCACGTATTATTCATCTTTAATAGAAAAGAATAAAAACAACCCCAGGTTCCTTTTCAGCACTGTAGCCAGGCTGACCAAGAACCATAGTGCTGTTGAGCCATGCATCCCTCCGACTCTCAACAGCAATGAATTCCTAAATTTCTTTACTGAAAAGATTGTGAATATTAGAGCAAGGATTGCCAATGATGAACCACAGACTGTAGTGCCTATAGAAGCATCTCCCAGACTTAATGCATACCTTGAAAGCTTCACCCCCATTGACCTGTCAGACTTAACTTCTGCTATTACCTCCTCTAAATCAGCCACATGTCTACTTGATCCAGTCCAGACAAGACTGCTCAAGGATGTCTTCCTCTTAGTTAACACTTCCATACTGAACCAGATCAATCTTTCCTTAGTCACAGGGTATGTGCCACAGTCCTTTAAGGTGGCAGTTATTAATCCCTTACTTAAAAAGCCTTCTCTAGATCCAGGCGTGTTAGCAAATTATAGGCCCATATCCAACCTTCCCTATATCTCCAAGATCCTTGAGAAGGTGGTTCTAAAGCAACTACATGAGCACCTGCACAGTAATGAACTGTTTGAAGCTTTCTTCTTATAGCTTCTGATAGAGATCTGGTCTCTATACTGGTACTTCTGGACCTCAGTGCTGCATTTGACACCATTGACCACAGCATTCTGCTGCAGAGACTAGAACATGAAATCGGGATTAAAGGCTCTGCCCTAAAATGGTTAAAATCATACTTATCCGATAGGTTTCAGTTTGTTAGTGTTAACAATGACAATTCAGAGTACAGCAGAGTTACGTATGGCGTACCACAGGGCTCAGTTTTAGGGCCAATTCCTTTCATTCTTTACATACTTCCATTAGGCGATATAATCCGGAAACACTCAATCGACTTCCACTGTTACGCAGATGATACCCAGCTCTACGTATCGATGGAACCAGATGATAAAAGCCGCCTCACCAATCTGCAAGACTGCCTAAAAGACATCAAATCCTGGATGTCCACTAACTTCCTTCAACTAAACTCAGATAAAACAGAGGTCATTGTGTTTGGACCTAAAAATCTCAGGGACACCTTCTCTTTGCAGATTGCTTATCTAGATGGCATCACCCTGAACTCCAGTATGACCGCAAGGAACCTTGGAGTAATATTTGACCAAGACCTTTCATTCAGCTCACACATTAAACATGTGACTAGGACTGCCTTTTTTCACCTGCGCAGCATAGCCAAAATTAGGAATATCCTCTCTCAGAGTGATGCTGAGAAACTAGTACATGCATTTATCACCTCTAGGCTGGACTACTGTAACTCTCTGTTGTCAGGATGTCCGAAAAACTCTCTAAAGAGTCTGCAGTTAGTCCAGAACGCTGCAGCAAGGATATTGACAGGAGTTAGTAAAAGAGAACACATCTCTCCCACTTTAGCTTCTCTCCATTGGCTTCCTGTAGGATATCGAGTCGACTTCAAAATCCTTCTGCTGACTTATAAAGCCCTTAATGAAAAAGCTCCATCTTATTTGAAAGACCTCATAGTCCCTTATTATCCTTCCAGAGCACTTCGCTCCCAGCATGCAGGTCTGTTAGTGACTCCCAGTATCTTTAAAAACAGACTGGGAGGTAGAGCCTTCAGTTATCGGGCTCCTTTACTATGGAACCAACTCTCTCCATGGGTCAGAGAGGCAGACACTCTTACTACATTTAAGACTAGGCTTAAAACCTTCCTCTATGACAGAGCGTTTAGTTAGGGCCGGTTCAGGTAGCTCTGAACCATTTTTATGCTGCTATAGGCTTAGACTGCTGGGGGACACATCAGGTTACATGGAGCTCTTTCCTCTCCTCTCCTCTCCTCTCCTCTCCCATACTTTAAATTATCATTTTCACTATCTACTGCACCTTGTTGTTTGGCCTTGGTGTCTGGCTCTCTCTCTCTTGTGTTTCCACAGATCCACTGAAGCTCCATCTCTCTCCACCAACCACCCCCTGCATCAACCCCTTCCCCTTTTACCCCTGCTGTTAAACCGACCTGCTCTTCGCTCCCAGGAACCGGTCTACCACCCATTACCCCCATTAAGCTGCCTGACTCTCCCTGCCTTCCCTCCCACCAAAAACTGCCTTCATTAACTCCTGCACACCATTTCCATCTGTGTATATTCTGTATTGTTACCTGTTTTCTTGTCTGTATACAACATCTATTGCACGTCTGCCCGTCCTGGGTGAGGGATCCCTCCTCTGTTGCTCACCATGAGGTTTCTCTTTTTTTCCCTGTTAAAAGGGTTTTGTTTTGAGTTTTTCCTCAGTCGATGTGAGGGTCTAAGGGCAGAGGATGTTGTTATGATGCTATGTAAAGCCCTTTGAGACAAACTGTTTGTAAAAATGGGCTATACAAATAAAATTGCCTTGCCTTGCCTTGCCTTGCCTTACTGCTTATCCTGGAGAACACGTTATAAATTCATGAAGCCCCTGTAAAGCTCTACCTGTGATGAAAAAGAGCATTGTCACTTGTTGTCTGTTGCAGACAGATACACTGCTGTGTGAACAGCCGGGCTACTGCTCGTACCACATAGCGTTAAACTGGCAATATCCTCCCACCCTCATTTTATCACTCTCACTAGTGTATACATTAGTGTATATTACAACTTGAGTTTTGAGAAACTGCAATGTCTGAGTAGAGCAAGTATCATCACAAGTAAAATCTCTTTCCAGAGAAAGATCCAACCTGCAAATCAAGCATTTAGCCAAACCCCCGTCCTGTCACAGAGGTTTGGAGAAAATCTAGCTTGGATAGTGAGACATTTGTTAACCCTGAGGCAGCCATTTGATTGGCCATGGAACTGAAAGAGAAACAGCATCTCTAGCTGGGCACTTGTTTAAGTTGGGACAATTTTCTGGCTTTGTAGAGCACAAGTGGCAGACTCCACCTTCCTGCTTTTTAAAACAACTTGAATTTCTCCAGACTCCAGAGCACAATGAGAAATTATACAGCTACATGGCATCACTGACGTAATCACTTGTGGAAAACATTTATGCATTAATACATGTATTATCATGTTAATCAACCCAAATCAATAAGTCTTTGAAAAAAAATACAACTGTTGCGCTTTTACAGTGAATACCTCACGGCGATAAGCTTTTCACTTCAATTAGAATCTGACTCTTGGCCATGAGAAATCCCAACACAATGATCTGCCCGCTCAAGCAGCTGCAGTAGCTCCTGGCCTGTCGAGTCCTCCTAAATAATTTGACATGGGCAGTAGGAAGTGAGATTACTTTATATCGGCATGTGTTTCTCTTATCTTTATGGTGCAGTTTGGAGATAAGAACTGATCATCCATGCAGGCACTGTGTACTCACCCTGCATGAGATGCATGCAATTATGCAAATGGTGTTGAAGGTTATAAAGCCTTGTTCAAGCCTGAGATCACCCCCCCACCACCCCACCTCTTCAAATTCCCTCTTTCCCTTCCTTTCTTTCCACCCCTTTACTCCTGTTCTCTGCTCTTTGGCTGAGAGAAAACCCACAGTTTCAGAAGGCAGCGATGGCGGGCTTGTGCAGCAGGCGTGCATTTGTAATAAGACACGCGCCGGGAAAGAAGGCAAGCAGGGGCAATATTTCAAAAGTAGGAACAGGATGAAATGGAAGCTTTCTGACAGCGTTGTATCTACTCTATCAGCCGCTGTGTGTCTATGCATTCATCAACATATAGAGTGTTCGGTCAAGCCTCTCAGCTGGCTGATCACAGATTGCCTCCACCGTGGTCAAGTATCAACACAGTTAAGGGCCTGGCAGCGTGTAGGTGCTGTAATTATACAGTGCAAGAGGTGTGCGCACAAGCACTCTTGCCTGTGACTTTTTTTTTCCTGTCCTTTCCATTTTGAAGAAACCCAAGGGAACTTGTGTGCAAAGGCTTCACCTGATCACACAAAAGTGCCAAAATGCCACAGCTCGCGGGCCTATTTTATTGCTAAATCACATTAACGCGACATATTCAGGGCAAAACTTTCCGTCCAGTTCTCTGATGGACAGCGTGCGTGTATATGTCGTTGTGGCTCCAAGCAAAGGTTTCTATACCTAAAACAGATAAATGTACATAAATAATTCATATTAAGGGTGTGCGGGTTACATCACAGCCACTGTCGATGATAATCAGATGACGCTGATAAGATAATTTGTATGGTTCCCGCAACACAAGGGCAAAGAGGATAATCATACTTTTAAATGAGATGGGACAATACGTAATATAATGAGCATGATGTGAAAACCCTTCAATACAGTACTGCTCTTTCCCTGGCATCAAGACATCTAGGATGGATAAGATAATTATCAGACTGCTTTGGCATGTTCTGCATTAGCTGTGCAGAGTGATTATAGGAACCAATTGAATTACGAGGCTGATTTGTGAACCACTGTCACAGAGTGATGGTAATAAGAAACGCAGAGTTTGGATGATGGAGGCGAGTTATGAGGGGATGAAAGTAGGACACCACACGACAATATTTGACGTGGAAACTCACATCGCCATGATGAATTTGGGAAGACGTCTTGCATGTAGCTTGGCCATCAAACCAATTCATCATGTATGTTTTTGTATTTTTCTGGTAGTACAAAGAAAAGGCAACAAAGGGGAGGATAGTGCATCGGAAATCACGGAAGAAGACCATTCGCTTGTGTTTTGCCTGAGAGTGTGAGGGAGTCTCCAGTGCTCAGACAAAGGTTCTGCCATTCAGCGACAAACATCATCAGGAAAAACATGTTCTGAGAAAAGAATGTCAAAGTGCACCAAGTTCATTTGCGATTCAAACAAGATGCAAAGCAAGATGTTTTGCTTCCAAAAGACTTTTTTCACACTTTTGTCAGCAGTCTGCTTGAAAGTCTGCTACGAAGGTTGCCCTGAGAGCTCAACACACTGCGACTAAAGAAACAAATGCAAATAGACAGGGCGCATAAATGAAGAAAACAACTTCTCTAATTCGATAACGCATTTGGAGCATAATATAAGGTGCTGCAAATACAGACGGCACAACCAGACACAGAAATGCCGCAAGATGCTCCAAAAAAACTAAGCTACAGAACAAAGTTCGCAGGGGCCATTAAAAACCGATGAAGGAGCCCAGGCACGGAAGTTGTTGTTGCCATGGTTGTGGCTCACTGAGTTACTTTCTCTGTGGCTTTGTGTGATGCAGGATATGTTAGCTGGTTCCTTATATACACTGAGATGTGTGCAACACCATCTGCATCATGCAGTCAGATTGTCAGGACTGAAAATGGACTCACCACTTTCAGTGTCTTTTCTGCATTTGCAGCACATCTCAAAATGCTGCATTCGTGTTCTCAAAATGTGTGTCTGACTTTTGCATTTTTTTTTTTCTCCCCTGAATGCTGCACGTGTGTCTCACATTGGTGAAGGTGTTTCTTTTTTTCTTCATTTGCTTGCGTCTCATCTATTTGCATGCGTTTGCATGCGTTGCCTTAAGCTGCAGCAAGCTGAGCCCACAGGGCTACTGTAGAATTCAGGCAAATTGGGGTCCTAATGCTGTGCACTAAAACAATTAGACTGTGAGTCTTTCAAACATACAGCTCAAAAAATTAAGCATGTCTGCACAGTAATAATGATCAAAGGGGACGTGACTTGTTTCAAGGACAGAATCTCTTTGGTCTGTTTGTTTGCCTCTGTTTCTGCTCCTGCCAGTAATCTCCGGAGAGTGGCTGTGTTTTTGGATTGATGTGGGCCGTGTAGGGAGCCCGGAGAGCGCTGCAGGCAAGTGTCACTTCCCATTGGATGTTCCCCGTAACTACTATACATGTTTCAAAACAAACAGTCACATGCCGGGTCTGAGATGTTTTCATATCTCCGACCCCCTTTTAACTCGATGACTTTGACAAACTAAAATCAGCTTATATAGCTCTGGAGGAGGATGATTTGAGAGGTTATCAGGTTAGAAAAACAAATCTTTGAGCGCAGAGATGTAAAGTGGCCTCTGACACTTGAGGATTGCATCTTAACACCTGAATACTTAATATAGTACTGGAGGGGGGGTACTGTGCTGGTCCTTACTGGACAATTAAAGTGTTTGAAAGTATACTCTAACATACAGTACCTGTGAAAGTGAAAGAGCACTAATGAGGATCCTACACAATTATCACTTACAATGTGCCATAAATAACACCTGGTGGTTTGCATATTGCACAAACAAAAGCAAACATAACAACTAAGGAGTGAATAAAGTTGCATAAAGAATTCATAAGCTAAGAAATAATGGCACTGTACTTTTTGTACTCTGTCAGAAAGAAAAGTTGTGTGGGGGGGGAAAAAAAGTTCCTTGCTCTCTTCTCTCCCACTGCAACTTCTGAGACATGTTTTCCCCCCTCTATGTGTCTGTGTAATTGCACTTCACTCTCAGATGCCTCTCAACATATTTGATACATTGACAAATTCCCCCTTTCAGTGTTCTCATCATGGCTATTCCCTGGAAATGTACAAGAAAGAGGAGGAGGCAAGCGCAGAAGACAAGCAGAGAGCAGGCCCAGCTTCCCAGATGGGTTGTACCACATCGATTGACTGGTGAAATATATCTCATATCATATAAAACCAGCTCAGGGCCATGATATCTCTTTAGGGAGAAAATGCAGGCTCTCCCAAAGGCTTCTTGAAAACAATTGACAAGATTCAGTGCTCTTGCTGCAACCGAGAAAGCTAAAACAATCACAGCAGACTTGCTGCTTGTGTTGTGCTCATCCAAGGTTTCAACAGTGCAAGGAAAGCAGTGATTTCTTTGGTTTATGGGCAATTAAGAGGAGCTTTAAGCATGATTTGTAGTTTTTCCAAGCCTCATCCGCCATCAGGGGAAATCTCTCCTGACAACAAATTCCTCTGGCCCCCATATGATGTGACAACAGGCTGTGATAATGAGACTGATAAGACAGTCTCCACCAAGTCAGTCATGATGTGCTCACATTATTCATTTAGTTATTATGTTCAACGTATAAACAGAGGGTCAATTGTGGGTCATGTTGTTATGTTGTTGTGATATTTTTTCTTTGTTTTTTTTTTTTCATTTTTTTCTATTACATCATAAAGTAAAGTAGTTAGTTTATGTTTACATACATTGTAGTATAATTATTATACTATAGATTTTGTGTTTAAATTAAAACAAATGACAATATGTTAACTTCCCCTTCTATTGAGACATAAATGTTCATTTACATAGCAATGCAATTCAGCAGTTTTTCCTGGATTTCATTTTTATAGTTTGGGGCTTTAGTCTATATCTATAGAGGCATCAACGGAGCCAGCAATGTGAGTGGTCAGAGGTGAAAATCTAGGAAAACACACCAAAAGACCTCAAATAAAATCAAATTTGATTTATATCGTGCCAAATCATAACAAAGTTACCTCAACACCAAACTCTTTGATAGAACTATTTTTGTCCAACACAATCACTTGTGCACTGAAAAAGAAATTGTGTGTTGAGGGTCAAAGTTGAGCCAGAACTTCAATTCTTCTGACAAGTAAAAAGTGATGTGTTTCATTCAATTTACTGCGATAAATCTGTGAGTAAAAGGTTATTGATTAGAGTGATGACCACAGCTATGAAAATAAGGCCAAGGTTATTAAAAATATGAGTAAAGAGAGAATTTACAGCAAAGGCACAGCAAACAGGATCTGACCTGGACTCTCTTTATCCTAATGTGGACCCTCTACTCGCCTCTGATCATGTGGAGTCAAAGAGGTGATGCCCACTGGTTTATTGTCACTTCCTGAAGTCTCTTACACTGTCATGTTACTGAGAGTAAATCTTCTAATCATGTTGACCTGCTCTTTCAGTTCAAAGCAATGCGCCTGGTGAGCAACAGTGAAAACTACTTTTTCCCCCCGAGTTTCTTTTTACAGGTTGTGCAACCTTACCAGTGAAAGTTGTTAATGCAGCGTGCCGCCTGAAGGGAATACCTGCAGACAGAGCTTCAACTAAAACTGGAGTCACCAACTTTATTGTGAATTAATATTTTTATTTACAGTTAATGCTAAAAGACACTAAAGTTGAACACCAGTCATCATAAAGTACACATCTATTTGTGACAGAGATGCAAATACAACATTATGTACCTTTCAGTATCTAGTATTCGTAAAGGAAATGTGAACTCTGAGGTGTACATGGTATGTTAGCATTTCAGGGTTTTTTTTGCCAATTTCTTCTTTGTTTTTTATTTATTAGATTGATTTATGTACAGAAAAAATAGTGTAAATAATTTTTTAATTTTATGTTTTGCTTTTCTTGACTCTATTGTGTCCTCTTCACCCCTCACCTCCCTGCTTCTGAAACCATAAACTGTCTGTCACAACACAAATCAGGTCTAACAGTTTTAATTAGGTCTGCTTCTTTTAAAAATGTAATGCAATGCACATGCATCAGGTCCAGGTATGTTTCTTCGGGTCCATTTCGACAGATGCCCACTTCAGTGATTTATTTTCAAAGATGCGTGATGGCTCTGGTTTCAATGTCTTGAGATGGTCTGTGAGCCAATATAGCCCATATTTGGTGCTGGCCCACTGACATTAATGCCAATCAGTATTCACAGGACAAGTACTCATGTCTTAGCCATCAGGAAAATTTGCTGAGATACAAGAAACTCTCAAGAGCCATTAAAGCATGACATTCTCCAAAGAGTCGATATGTGACAGATTGATAAATGATCAAATTATCCCACTTCATCCGCACAAGACTGTTGTCGTAGTTAACCATCAAAAATCAAAACATATCTGTTTCATTCTGCTAGCTGTCTATAGCATCAAAGTCAAAGGGATATTGTAATTGGATGCTGATGTAGGCCAATATTAATCATCATTTTATTGTCAGGCTCAGCAGTGAACTGGGCAGAGCTGCCCTGTTTGGTCCAAGATGGAGTATGCAGAGGAGAAAAGACCAATTTCCTGGTCATGAATTGAAAGTTCTCTAAAGCAGTTTGGAGTGATTTGTCATCAATCACGGCACATTCCTCCCGAGCTGGGAATTGGGGGGTGGGAGGTGGGGGGGCGGCGAACGGGAGAGACACAGAGACAGAGAGAGAGTGGGAGAAAGGGTTGGACCACTCTATTACCTGAGAGCACTTCTCTGTGAATAATGATGTATGACATAAATGCACTCAAGAGTTTCTTTAAAATGTTGCCAGCATGGATCTACAGCTTCAGTCATAGGAGAACACACATTTAACATTTAGGATACCCCTGGGTGAGAACTGGAAAAGCTCGTACAACAGCTCCGCCTCTGGTCCATCAACAGAATAGAAAAAGATTATTAGTACTTTCAAAAGATCTTCTCTTTATTATATATTAATAAAATCTCACACATCTTTTCTGTCTGAAAAGTGATTTGACTTTACGGTCACGTTGTCTGACTCCCTCTACATCATTTCTTTTGACTTATTTGATAATATCAAAAAATGTCATATCTATGATGCAATGTCAAGCAAATCTGCTCATTTGTCTATCTCACAAAAATCTCCGCAGTACAACTTTTGACATGTTTGCAATCAATATTTTATAAGTAAGCCCCCAGGATTTTTTTGTCTGAACTTCACACTGTTTTTTTTAACGAACCACACAAGGTCAATCACCCGCTTGTATCAAGGACCTTTTCTTGGGAGAATCTATCAGGACCACTGAAACAAACTGGCATCCAGTGCCAGTATATTTTATTGTGTAAAAAAAAAAAAAAAAAAAAAAATTCTCTACATGTTAGCTTCAGCGTGGGAAAATGGGAACTGTGATCAGCACTACATCTGTATATTGACAGGTCAATGTGCTGCGAGGCTCTCTCACAGTTCTTCAGTTATGCAAAGCAACTGCATAATAACAGTAGTTCTGCACCTGAAGGTCTTTTAATGAATAATTAAATAACACACACTATATATTTCTCTGTTAATATAATAAAAAAAAATTGATCTTACTCTTCTGGTGTAACTAACTTTAAATTTGTCATGAATATGAAAGAGTCTCATTTATTTATGTTGCCTCCATAAAGATTATAAATGCATTGTCTTCTGTGTTCAGTTTTGTTTCCCTGAGTAAAAACTCTTGAGGAGTTATTACAGAAAAAATGGTCTTTATTGTAAGTTCTGGCTTTTTTTTTTATTATTATTATTTTCACACACAATTCCCTCATGTAAATTTGCTTCTCCAGCACTTATGAAAACATATCGGTTCAGTTGATTCACATCAATAACAACAGTCACATCACTAAGCTTTGGTCAGCATGGACTGTAATATGAGCCCTACACCACTGCAATGAGCGTGCATACATTAGCATTATTTACCTAAAATATACAGAATAAACTGGCCACACTGCAATATATTCACTTCTAAGATTCCACCCTTTTATGTTAAAGATTGTATTGCATACGAAGTTAATAAAGTGTCCACATTAGTGAATATTCAGCATGCTGATGAGATTTAAATATTCACCCACTGACCTTCTGGTGTACAGCTACGCTGGTTCGACAGCTCTGACAATGTGCACTATCGCTATTTTTCAAGGCCTGATGGAGAGCTTCATGTCACAACGATTACCATTAGCCGCTAACATTAATATACATTACTCATTCACTGGTCAGTGCACACTTTCAACTGGTCATATGCACTCAGTGTACCACTGTATGCAAAATGTTTATTAAGTGCAAAAACTGGAAATGTGTAAAAATAGAGTTCAGTCCAAATGTCAGTGCTAACTGCTCTTTTCTTTACTGCAGTAATTGTGTCAACTTCAGCATAATCTTTGAAATGGACAGATAATTGGATTTCATACCAATATGACTTTTACACGTGATTTAAAACAGTCTGATTTGTTGTTATGGCGTCTTTCAATGCCAACACCGTTGTGTTTTCTCTCATAGTTAGTGTAGGAATCAGGAGCTTGCTAGCTTCCAGCTTTTTACTGTGGCAGATTAACCATTAGTATCCATAGTGATTTTAACAATGGGGTCTTGTTTTCAGACATAGGTAGGAAAAAAGATGAAATTTCCACTGTTTGAAATAACTGTATATAAAGATGGATGGAATGACAGTTCCCTAAATGTGAAGCCAAAACATCTCCATTGCCCCTTGGTGGCTGAGTGCAGTATAGGTCATAAACCCCCACCGCCACACCAAAGTGCACACCAAATTCATTTCTCCCAAAGATGCTTGCAGTCATTTTGGGAAGTTTTTATCATGCTGATGTTTGTTTATTTGTCATGGGTTTGATTTTAAACAGTTATTTGATACTATAAAAAAAAAAAAAAAAAAATGGTAGTGGGATATCTTGGGTTCAGTGGAAGAAAGTGGAAACGTCCATTATACACAGTTTTAGTAGCTGCTAAGCTAATTAAACAAGACAAACATTACCTCCATGAGCTATATGTTGCTAACTTTTTTATGTTTAAAAGCTAACTTATTATAAAACAAGAATCTTGTAAAGTTGTAGTCACAAATAAAGTTATTAATTAATTATCACCTCCTCCTTGGATTAATACCTAGTTAGGCTACTTAATCAAGCTAGTTAGCTAGTTAGCTCTGAGTAAGCTAGCTGGCAGGCACACACATTATTTCATATATTAGTGCAAAAAAACTAAATGTTTAATCCATTCCTTACATTTTTAAAAGTGCAGGACAGAACAGGACACCAACCCCCAACCAAAGACTACTGTTTGTACAACAGCTGGGTGTGTGTAGGAAAACTGAATCCAGAGGCAACTGATCTGCATGTGAGTTGTACTTGAAAGCCAGATCACATTTAGTCACCTGTACCCTGACGATATATGAAGGTGAACTCATTCACTAGAGACAGCTGTCATAATTGTGATGGCTTTGCTGAGCCAGTGTTGGCATGAGATGAGGTACACTTTATTAAACCTAGAGTGAACCCGACTGGCATGAAGGACAATGAGACCCATCAATGGAAAGAATGCCAAATGCAAAATGTCTGACTTAAGTGCTATTCGGGGAAATGGCACAATTCAGTCAAAACTGGAAGGCACATCCAGTACTGTAACTAAAATATGCTGGAAACAGAAGTAGAAGTGTCAACTTTTGTTACCGTTGCTCCACACATGCTCGTCTGTCAGTTCAGATTAATATTGCATATGGGCTACATCCAAGACTACATATGTGAGCAGCAATTACAAACTCTGTATTTATTACGGGACTGCAGAGTGAATGTGGCTTTTAAGAACAGCAGGCATAATTTACCCACGAGGCCTCTGGGGTCTCTCTTCCTTCATATTTGCCTTTTTCTTAGTTAAGCAATATTTTTTTCATACGCACTAAAGTAAATTCAAGTTAATGGAGCAAACGTAATAATAACTTGCTGGTTCAGGGCCACAGCAAATCAAACAAATTTGGATTTATTCTGAACCATCAGTTCTGAATATAAACATTTTCAAGAGGTGAATATTTAATTAAAGCCAGTGAATTCTGGAGATGGATCATTTGACGGGTTTTAAAAACACAATAAAATATTAAACAGTTATTCAATCATATGTTAATTGTGATGAGAATTTTGCATACTCCAATTCTAAAAACTACAAAAGTCACAGAATTTTTTAATTACCAGTGGGATCAACAAATTTAGTAGTGGAGGCCGAGGTGAGACTAAAAAGAACATGAATTGCTTTGAGTGGAACCCAGATGAAATATTGTGCTTCAGGCCATGATTTGAGAAATTTCTGTTGTATGTAAAATACCGTTGTGACTTTCAACTTGACTTCATACACCAATTTCCTGAAGCTTTTAAAAAACAGGTCCATCATCATAACTTCAACTTGAAAAAGAAAATTACACAATTGTTAACTGTCTCTTATTATCACCATTGATTCTTTTTTTAAATCTTGCTGTAAAACATGAAATGTATTTCCTTAAATCTACTTCGATTACTGCTACGGTAAGGGAACTCATTCAGCTTTGGTCTGCTTTTTGGACTGTAATGTGTTCGAAATATTCGAAATATTTTTGAAAACATTTTCATTGAGATAAACTAAATTTAGAGAGAAAAATATTTTCCAGCTTTTTTCTGCAGAATTTTTTGAGATTGATAATACTTCAAGGACATTTCTCTCACATGTTGGTGAAAATGTTAACTCAAATATAATAATGTGATATAGTAAAATCACAAAGTCATAATGTTGGCCTGTACAACAACAGGGATGAAACTAACAATCTAATCAAGAATCTAAACAGGATGATTATTGAATAGATAACATTCATAAAAATCATGTAATCAAATATTGTGTGGATACTTGAAATACTTCCTCATTAGCCACAGAAGCATTACTGGACAATGCGTTAATTAGCCAAGACAACCTGATGAAAATGAAATTTGAAAGATGAAAGACGAAATATAGTTGTTAAAACAATGCAACACTAATCTGCCACACTGCTCCATCTAGATACAAAGTTTCCTCTTGAATATAAGAGATCCAAGCAAATTTTACTGAAGCCAATTCTCACAGCAGCAGAACGTCATTATAAGTTGTTGCTCCCCTAATGGATTGTATCAGTTTTTATTGTTTGTGCATTTGCTTTTTAAATAAATCGCAGTGCATTTTGTAATCACTGTGTCTCAAATATTAAGCAGTTTAAAAATGTAAATGAACTTGATTCTGGAGTCATTGTAAGAAATGCATCACGGTTTTATGCATATTTGTGCACTCTCCTCCTTGCTGTAATTATTGCCCCGCTTTTATTCAAATGTCGAAGCTGAGCAATATAGCAGTTTAACAGTGATTATGATAAATTAACTTTTTGTGTAAAAGGAATGCCAGTGTGAAAGAGAAGAAGGTTGGTTATGCTTTGTCCTCTACTCTCCTCCTGACAAGTTCAGCTGAAACCACCCTTCAAAGGCTCAAGTCTATTCACAATATAATAGTTAAAGATAAAGAATAGGAAAGGAAACAATTTTTGCAGGTTCAGAAAAAGTACTATTTTCCATAATTAAAAAAATCATTTAGCCTTCATTTTCTCTTCCTCTTGAGAAAAGCTGATTCTTACTCAACTCTCAGAAACAGTGCACAGTGAGCCCAGCGTCATACAGTACTGATTTAACAAAACCACAATTATCCTTGCCAATTTACTTAAGTTAAGCCACAACTGTGCTCAAGTGTATCTTGTTGCACTACTGCACATGGTACCATGTTCCACTGATTAAGACTAATCTACCTGGCATGTATTAGGTCATCCTATCTTCAACCCCTATGGGCAGCAGGATCCAGCCAGTCTGTACTGATGGTAATGTTACTGGTACATATCTCTATTTCCATTGTCCTGAGTGGTATAGTTTACAGTTTTTGCTTTTATGTAGGTTGCTTTTGGGTAGGTGGGATGGCTGGAGGGTGTCTGTCAAAGTGAACTGGGAAGGAATTTTTACAAAGCCAGGTGCTACCTGCAGACTGAGTCCTAAGCAGCAGTACCTTTAGCTGTTGGGTTTTAACTGAGATTTTGGCAATTTTCCTTTATGATCATATGACTCATGAAATAAACAAATGTAAGTCAACACTGGAAATAGACCTCCTACAGAACTCTGACAACAGTTATGAAAATGACATGTATGTAGCCTCTCACTGCGGTCAGTCACTTGTTGCATATATTACCATGGGCGAATTCTATAGCCACCCAGTGAAAAAATACTGTGATCATGAGTCTAATTCATTGACTAAATACATAATGGGGCACTGGGTAATAATTGGCTTACACAACTGTAAAATTGAGATTCATACATATCCAACAAATAAGGGGAACCATATTACCAGAAATATGGGAAGTCCACCACTAAGAAACAAAGAAAACTTCCCTTCTCTTTTCTTCCCCAGTGCCATTGTCAGAGTGGCTATGGGGAAAAAATATATGCCAATGCCACCACATTGGTTTGTGGCGGTCGAAAAAAAAACATGAAAAACTTCCTAATATTTTGACCACCCTTCTTTGTGTCATGTTTTGACCCCTGGCATAAAGTCAATTATAACGTTATTTTCTCCTATTCTGTTCATTATCATATATAGATACATTTTGAAGGTTTTGATATTCCCATATTGACTCTTTAAATGCATGAGCATTAAAAAAATAATAATTTTGTATTTTTCTGCTTACATGTAATAACATTTTATCTTATAAATTGTCATGTTTTCACTGCACACTGCTACTTCAGTGTACTCCACAATACTGTAGATCCTTCTTCATGTGAACTAGAAACTGTGCAGTAATGGCACTTTGCAGAAAAGCTATTTAGTGAAGTGGATATCAGGGATATATGGCTCATCATTATTCCCATGCTATATTACACTAAGGCCCCTAAACTCTCAGCGCCCATCCCCAGAGACCAGTCCTAATACCTCCTCTTCCACAGTCCCCTGACCACAATAATAATGGGTAGCATTTTACCACACATCATTCACCAGACTGCAGCTCTGTTCAGAATGGCTTTCAGTGGTACTTTCTGACTTTACAAGCATTCAAAATACAGACAACCTCTCATTTTTCTGTCATAAAACATTTTTAGGACAATTGCAAAGAAGATTAGGTGCAAAACATGGTTTTTATCCCAAGAAAAGCTTTCAAAAGAGGCTCTCCGAGGCTTGAGATGTTCCTAGTCTCTGTTTTGTCGCTCTGGATCTGCTCCTCTGTCGTCCTTACACCCTTCTTAACTTAGACAGTCATAAGAATGTACTGTAATTGGAGATAAACAGCATTTATCTTCTCTATTGTCCCTGAATAACCCTCTGGCCCGTCTCAGGTTTATTAGCCTCTTTATTGCAGTAGTGCGAGAGTACAGTACTTGACATATTCATCTTCCTAGTAATCTTTTATACTGCATTTATAATGATACCACCCCTTGGAAAATGAACTTTTATTCATACCAGCAATTAAGATCTTGTGCAGTTTGTCTTGGCCACCGGGGAATGATACAACCTGAGGAATCACTCTGCTAATGATGGCCTGTCAACGATGCAGCTGTCTGGAATAAATCGTCAAGATCCCCTCATAAACAGCTATTCCCCCAACATCCAGCACACACAGACACACATATAAACACACACACACACACATACTTTGTTAAACTTTGTTGTGTTGCTAACTTTGTACACAAGATAAGGGAATGTAACTCGCCCAAACTGTAATACTGGAATGCCAATACACAGTATTTATCAAGTGACACTTCACTGAACATATGGCTTAAGGTCTCCTCTCCGGTAATACACATATGCAGTTTACAGCAACAACAGTGGCGGATTTACCTTTTAAAATTTGCATCCTTGAATCAGCATCTTTGAAACAATGGATCTGTAAGTTCACCCTGTCAACAAGAGCAGTTTTTTTTATTATTTGCAGCTGACGCCAACTGATTTTCTAGACTAAATTGATAAAGATGATGGATGGATTTTACCAACTTGAATAAGCTCCTGCTAACATTAAAAGTGTGAGCTGGTAAAAAAACTCTCTCTCCACATGATTTTAAATCCTAGTTTATTTGGAGTAAGGTGAGAATCAGGGCTCACACATGCAATATAATGCATAAAGGCTGTGGAGGCCGAAGCTGCACGACCCAAGCAAGAAGTCAGCTTCCTCACCAGCTGGTGCAAGAGATGGGAAGAAATGAGCAGCGCTGGTGGTGGAGGTAGTTAGCCCCAATGGTATAATACAGTGTTACAGATTCAAGCTAACTTGGTGGTTAGAAACACAAACAGTTATGCTTCACTGTTTGTATTTTCAAACTATACATTTCAGTTTACAAGAGCACATGATTTGAGGATGAGGAATAAATAATAAGTCTGGCAAAAGTAACCCACAAGTTTGGCTTCAGTTGCTGAAGTGTAAACTTCTCCCATCTAAGCAAAGAGCAGGTGCCGTTGTTATTGATTCGAACTTTACTTTACTAGAACAGTGGCTGCTCTGATGTTTTCTCTAACCCCACAAAATAGGGCAGTCCAGCTGTTGGCGTTCCCCAAACCTCTGGAAATAATAGTTACAAATAATAGTCATGCTAATGTTTGGAGCCTGCATGCAAGCACATGATCGCACATTTTCTCCTTAGTCTTGTCTTTTTAGTATTGTGAAAACACACCAGCTTCCCAACTATTAAAAACAATTGTTTTTTCAGCCCCGTGTGCACATATGGCATATGTGCCTAATGCCTAATTATGGTTGCTAAACTTAACTGTACGATCAAGTTTTTCCAGTAAGCAAACCATGTGTTTCTGTTTTCATCTGTCCTTTTCAAAGAATCATGCAAATCAACACATTTTCTCGGTTTTCACTGAAAATGCTCTGAAAAGCCTCAATGTCAGAGGATGCAAAAATAATTTAAGACTTCATTTCTCTCGCTCAACAATATCATATGTCAACTCTGATGCCATTTACTTTCATCAGATCTGTTTTGCGATTGTTAACCAAGACCATCCATCTCACACTCATCTCAGCAGCCTTATTAGTCCTTAATTCAGAAAATTTGAAATGTTTAATATCCCAAGATGGATTGTAATGTAGCTTTGTCAGATTCAATTTCATTGATCATATTTAACCTTGAGCCTGCAACTCACTCACAGGTTTGAAGACTGCATTACCATTATCAATTGTTAAACCCATTTTCAGAGGCCTCTAAAGATGAAGGCTCTAATAATTTCTTCCTGCTCTTGTGGACTGAATGGAAATTTCTCATTTGTCATGATTCATGATGAGTAGTTTTGAGAGGCAGCTGTGTTTTCTTCTAGCATCAGACAAGTTTCTACATTTCCATTCATATTCATTGTTTAATAGAGGAGATAATAGTTGTATTAGAAACTGGGTTTGGTAAATAGCAACAGTTATGGAAATGCTCTGAATAAAGATCCTTTTATTTTATGTCTGTTCAGTGGCTAAAATACATGCAGTGGCCACATAGTAGCGATCAATCCAGAGCGCGGCCATTTTCGTTGCAACCAAAAATCTGCAAAGTGTGACTGAAGGTTTTCATGGGTGACACTGGTCCTCCTGACTTTTAAAAGGTCTCTCTCTCTCTCTCTCTGTGTATTTGTAGGAGTGTAGTATAATTTTCTTTCCCACCCACATTCTGCGAAGACCCACTCTGCCTGTCATTGGCTCCCACCCTTTCACCCATAAAAATGGTGTCACACCTGTCCCCAGCCCTGAAAGACCCAGCCCAGAGGGCACCTCCTCTCCTGACACGTCCAACACCCTAACACGCCTAACTAGCACTTACTATGCACTATGCACTTTTGGTGCACCTGATCTTCTTGCACTTTGCCTTATTGAATACAATTAGTATTTGCCACTTACACCAAGGTCTTCTTCTGCACTGAGGCTTCGGTGTTATAAGTCACTTGTAAGATAAAAGCATCTGGCAAATGACTAAATGTAAATGTAATGCAATTTAATAAGTATTAGCTGCAAAATAGAGTGACAGTATTAAAACAAACACTGGTTTGGTCTCTCTGACTGATATATTATCACATGTGATTAGATTCTATAGATTAGATAGATTTGATTAGTCTCATACATGACCTCCAACTACACACTGCTTTTTCTAAATTCTCAGAAGCAGGTTGGAAACCACTGGTTTAATCTTTATAATGTCTTGTAATGTAGGTAAAAGCTTGTTATATGCTCTTAAATAAATGGAATGGAATTGAAAGTATAATATGGAAATACCAAATAAAGTGAAGCACTTAACTTGGGTAAATAAATAGTTACACAGTAAATGGTAATGCTTAAAATGTTTTAAAAAATAAAAATGTTGGGTCTAGCCAAAATATGCAAGTCAGATAGACCATTGTGGAACCAGTGTAAACAGCGTATGAATCATATATTTATAGATATTTTGTGATGGGTGACAAATATGATTAAGGAGACTACTGGCCACTACCTGAGAAAGAAAACCATTTACCTATGTAGTTCACTTGTTGTCACCAGACCAAATCAGCCGTTAAGTTTAATGGAAGGCTGTTAACTTAAGCTTGTTGTGTTGACATGGTTTAATAGTAGTTCAATTCAATGCAGTTGTTTCAGCATGCTTTTAGTTGAGAATTGATGCCATGGGCCAAACTTCAATATAAGAAAGAAAGAAAAAGAAAGGAAAGGAAATTTAAAAAAGAAATGTCTTGCAAAAAGAGCACTTATCTAGTCAGAGGCCAAAAGGGCATAAAGTTCCATCTGTGCACAGGCTCGGGCCAGTGTGAATGAAAGCACGTGGTGATGATAAAACTTTTCTCATGCTTGTATTCATCCATGAGAGTCATTCAGTTGTTTGTGTTAGTTGATGGACACTTGTTACCTAAATGACTAATCTGTTTTTGTTGGGGTTGCATCCAAAAACATCACATTTTGAGCTTTCTATCTGGGTTCAGGGTTGAGTTACTTGCCAGGAAATGTAACAGTGGTAGGGAAACAAAGGACTGATTTATTAAGCAGTGGAAAGTTGTGGGTTGAGCATTCATCGAAATATAGGAACAGCTACTGAACAGGAAGCAAGAATAGAGGTGTGTGTGTGTGGGTTTAATTAGAAGTGTGCAGGTATAGAGGAGGGAGTGTTTTAGGGGTGCTAGAATTTATGGTTGATCCTGCTGGAAGTGCTTTGGGCTGAATTTAATTAAACATCTGTGATGGGAGGTGCCCAGTTTATAACCCCAGTGGTATACCTGTTGTCAGATCTCCCATCCCCTCTGTTCTCTTAACAACCATGCGGTGATATTCTCAAGGGAGAGTTGTGTCAGATACTACACAGGGGTCGATGTTAGCACATGGAGCCTAAGTACGGTGATGTTCTGAATGTTAACTTCTTAGTTTTTGAAGATACAGCTAGTATTCTAACAATTTCAGCTGAAGCTGCCTGCAGCGTTATGGTGATAATATTGTTCATTACATAGAGTGATTTAGAACTTTAAATGTGTCATTTGATGAACAACTTCACAATGTATAAGAATGTGACAAGTGTAATCTCGGCAACCAGGAACTCAGAAACAAACTTTGCTCTTAAACTTTCAGTCTGGATTTCTAAAGGTGTATTAACTGATTTCTTTTAGCCACTCTGGGGGCAGCAGAACCAGTTCTATTTAGGGCTACTTATATTGAATACACAACCAGGATGCTCTATAGAACTGTTGGGTTATTTTTCAGTAATTCATGTCAGCTTTCAGTAAATGTATCAAAAATAATTCAATTACATGACTGTTAAAGTTGTACATTTCATGTGAAGCTGCGGATGATGTTGTTCTTGAATGGATGGCATTGGTTGCATGTTGATAGCAGCATTTCAAGCTGTGGATATGCATTTGCATAAGTGCTAAATGTTTTCATTCCTGTGCACAACACATACAGTATAGTGGATATTATTAAAATCTGTCACGTACAGCATTGAGGTATTGTACAAAACTAAAGCTAACAGGGTCGTCTGGGTCTTTGGGGCTTGCTATAAGTAGAGGCATAGGTTAAGCCTGTGCAGGGCTTAAAGAAACCTATTTCTCTTATCTTCCCTGGTCATGAACCATGAGCAATAACATTATCAAGGGTCTGTTGTTACAGGGTTGGGGTAGAGAGGAGCAGAATTACAGGCAGTGAGGAGATTTTAAACACTACACGTCTCGGGGATGTGTCCAATCGTGCCTCTAATCTGCCCATTGTGTTGGGACTTATCAGTCATCAGCACTTTGAATAGAACAAAGAATAGTATCGGCCGATCCATAAATCATAACTTCAAACACTGTGGTAGGTCACTGTTGTATGTTTGCCATGGTTTGTCTGGTATGTGCCCCCCTGGGTACAGCTTTAGCCTCCTGATTCTACTGCCTCTTGTTGCTCTCCCATTAAAGTTAATAGAAAAGGTAAAAACAGGCCTGGACACAGAACATTAGCAAGTGAGAGTGCATATGTTCTTAATCAGATACTTATAGGTCGTACTATTCACTGAGGAATCGCTATCTCTGTGATTGTTCAGTGCCCCCTTCACTGGCTCATTGACTTGACTTTAACATGGCCTGTGGTTTGTGTGTAGTGCCTGTATGTGCAACATGTACCTTCCTTAAGTGGCTTTTAATCCTTTCACTCATAGTGGTCACTACAGTGGACAGCTATTCAGAAGCCAATGTACATGCCTGGGTTTGGATGGTCTAGTTGCATATCAGTCACTACAGTGCACAGTCTTTGAAAACCCCATCGGCAGCCATCTTTAGTTGCATACAAAAAAAGGTGAATCTGAAAACCCTAACATCCAAGGCGGCCGATGAAACAGCAATATGTGTCCAGTCCCACTGTAGAAGAGGGCTCTTGTATGTAAAAAATATATTAATAAAAAGTGACAAGAACCAATATTATTGTTATATTATTGTAATATTGTTACAAGTAGTCATATGACAAAGTGGGCATCATGCATTAGTGGTTAGAATTTAGTCTTCAAAGCATGTTATACTAAAACTTTACAAATGCACACTCTCAGTAACATTTAATACTCACAGATTTCACAATACACTTTTCTTTATTACACTGTTATTACATAGTAATTAACACTAAACAATTACCATGCTCCAAAGTGTAGTTAATGAAACTTACAAGTCATCAAAAAAAAAAATCACCAAAATCTAGACTTGTGGTTTCATAATTCATACATGAAAGGGTTAATATAAACCTATATGCATGATTATGTTTTTTTTTTTTTTTTTTTTTTTTTTTTTTATGTAAATATGGAAGTGAATAGAGAGATGAAACAGGGGGCAGCTCACCTGGCTCTATCTGACAGTGGACAATAACTCTACCTATTTCTTGTTTGTTTAATTCCTATAAAAATCTAAAAACAACATTTGTTTTTATGGATTTACTTGAACAGTATTCAAAACCTGTCTGTACATTTGGTAGAGTGGGTTAGGAAGTGAAGAATTAGTCCATGGTGGGTCAGACCATTGTGTAATACTTGTGTATTAAGTATTGTACATGTGCATTATGAGCTCAGTGTTTTATTCACATTCTCAGCTCAATTTATCCCTTATAGACCCTAGATTGAAATGAATGCTGTTTTCCATCACAACACGAAGCTGATATGTGAACACTTTCCACTGCTTTCGAAGTAATTTAATATTCTCTGAAACATACAATATACCATTTAATTATTTTACAGCTGTACCAGAATAAAATTCAAAGCAAATATAAATGTTATGTTATGTCTATTATGTTGATAGACTATTCAAATATGACTCATTCTGGTCTAATTCCTCTGCCTGAATTATTTTAACAAATAATGTCACATTAAATTAACAATTTAACTTTTTGTAGACAAAAGAGACAAAGTCTATTTACTTCTAGCTAAACCTTGTGTATATATGCAATCCTGCATACCGCTTATTGCTAGTGTTTATTGACAGTTTAAGAAAATTAAATAATTGACTGCATCACCTCATAAATGAACCAGTCACCATAAAAATCCACAATAGTAAATGTAGAGAAAAAAACAAGAGTTTTATTCTGTCCTTAATCATAATGGAGATATGATGTTTTCACAAAAGAGAAAATTCTGCTTTCAGTGGCAAAATGTATTCTTGACCTTGGGTTCAGGTCCTTGGTTCTGTCTTACTATTCATATCAACCTTGTTTTTTAGCAAAAAAAGAGCTCAGGTTAACCCACTGTGCACTTCCTGCTGACAACAGAGTGCTAAAGTTAGCCACTAGCTGGTAAACATAGTGAAGAATGTAAGTGCTAAGGCTTTGGTGGAGAAAAGCAGAGAACAAACAGAGAGAGAGAGTGAATATAGAGTTAAACTCACCGGTTGGATACAAGCATGAGTCCAGATGGATGCTACTGTTTCTCCATGTCTACTGAATGTGTAAAATAGGCATCTGTTAACTAACTCATTTTGCCATGGCAATCTAAGGTGATAAATGTAAGTGTTTTGTTTGCAGCTTGTTGTGTTGGCCCCCAAATTGCCAAAAACTCTATTTGTTCATCACTGGATTGTGGCTGGAGAACGTGGGATGAGGGGTTTGACATCTCAGCAACTCCCTGTTACTGTACGCATCAACTGAGTTACAGCGTCCTCACAGAGGGTAAACTTACTTTGGTCTATTTATCCAGATGCTGCTGCATCAGTTGTTTTTGGCTTCTTCATCTGGTCATTGAAAAAGACGTAACAGTACCTCTACATTACCATGATTTTGCCATACCTACATATTTTTGTCAAACTGTGGAGGCGCACAAATATCAATATTTTACATGCCAATGATTCAATGCCAATTTCTGTTGGAGCACTAGAGGAGTCAAATTAGTCAAATTATTTCCCCAAGACTCTTGAAGGCTTCTGCGATAACAATAAATTCACCCAGGTAATCTGAAAGGCTTTTCCCTTTGTCCTTCCTTGTCACAGCATGCACAAACGTGTGTAATGAACCGAGTGTGAGTGCGCGTGTGCGTTTGTGTGTCAGAATTATCTGCTCAATTTCTTGACTGACGTTTGAATGTCCAGTGAGAAATCATATTTCTGTGTTACAGAGAACAGACAAGGTGATAAAATCGCTATTCCTGTCAGGTATGCACCAGCGAATTGTTCATCAGTTCACCACCTATTTTCCTATGAGGTTTCTGTTATTTTTTTTTCCATTTTCCTTCTTTACTCAAAGCTGGGGTTGAAAAGAGAAGCTTTGGTGTAAGCAGAGAGGCCACAGGGGAGCAAATCCCAACGGACACTCGGAAAAAGAACAGCTTCAAAAGGGCCTGCAATACCACAGTGAATTGTATATGGGAGAAAAATGCAATGATTAAAAGTGAAATGTTTGTTTGAAGATAATGTTATTTTGGAAAACCTCTCTTAAGAGGATTTCTAACTTGAAAAAGAGACAAGAGGAAGAAATAGAGGGAATGTGGGAGAGAGACTTGGAACTATTTCCCACAGTTATGTATACGTGTTCAAAATTGTTAACATAGGATACAAGCAGCAACAGTGTTGCTGTTCATTCAAATGTTTGCCTGCCACCATCTTCAGCTCAAAGCTCGATGCTCAATACACTGAAAGTGGATGCGTGATTGATTTGAAATTATCCCTGATCTCTAATATTATTTTGGATGGGAAAATTAAAGAGTTAAAGAGACTAGATACAAGCGAGCACAGCGTTTGACTCTGAATGGATACAAGACATCTATTTAGCCTGCACAACCATAGCAGGTGTACATTAGTATTCAGCAGAGGAGCTAGGATGAGGCTGACTGCATGGGTCAAGTCAGCGCCACGTTTGGGCTGGGTCGTCTCCATTTCAAGCCAAAGAGCGCTATGTGAAATTGCCGGGATGAGACGGAGTGTATAAACAGTGCTCGCGGAGAGGTAGATGAACACAGACACGGGCTTCCATTTGAAAAGTCCTGACACAAAATAAATGGTGGGAGGAAAAAAAAAAAAAAGCATTACATTGATATTCTTATTCATAAACTCTCTAACCTGATCTTGACTTGATAAAACTCTGCAATGGTGCAAATCTTTTTTAACAGGAGCGTGCAGTCAGCCAAAGTAAACAGTGCTTTCCTGCTAAAGCAAAAAAATAGACATCAATTAGAATGATACTGAAGAGGAAGTGATATCTCTCCTTATATCTGAGCTCAGGAAAGAGTTCTTTCCCATAAAGGACCTGATCCCATTTTACACTGATCATTAAATATACTTCCCACTTGTGGCAGCAGCTGGGTATTGTCTCTGAAAACTAGCGTGACTTATGTTGTATCTATCATTTCTGTTACTTTACTGTGTCAGTATGCATGTCGGTTGTGTGCGTAGCAGGTGAGTGAGAGAGAAAGGGAGAGGGACAAAGTAGTAGGCTAGTCAGCTTGCACTTGGCAGGGCAGCTGTAAACATAGCAGTGTGCTGTATGCACACTTTAGGGTGGTTGTGCTACAATCTACAACTACAGCTCCAACACCTCAAGACCTAAATTCCTTCATTTCGAAGAGCTGAATCCAGACAAAGGTTAACAACACTGAGGCAGGAGACTGAATTACACATTTTCATCAGAGTGTGTCATTGTTACTTAATGGTAAATATTTTTGATAGAAGTGGTATTTAGATACTTTTTACTGTATATTTGATATTTTTACTGTCTTCAGCCAGGAATGAGAAGGGTGAAGATGTCCAGGCAGGGAGCAACAATGCAGGAGAGAGGCTTTCAGCACAGGAAAGAACGGCAACACTAAATCATGACACAGCACAGGCCCTGAATTTATGACAGGTTTGCTGGTTCTATTGGCAAAGAAAAGGCACGTTTTAGTCTGGTCCTTATTTTTGACGCTGGTGTAGTAAACAGATGAATTACACACTGAGCTGGAGGAGGTGGAGAGTGAGGAGAGCTCAGCACTGCAAGCCTTTCTATAGAGGTCACTGAATGCCACTGCTTTTCAACCAACTGTGTTAGCAGTAATTCCACAGGGTTTTATCCTTGGCCCATTCATCTTTAATTGATCAGTAAACATATATATATATATATATACAATAAATAAAACAGAATTAATTCATGTAATGGAGGAAGTTTTCAGATAATGACACTATGGTTTTGTATGTATTTGCTAGTTTCTACCGACTGTTGGTCTCAAGCTGTGTAGGTTTGAAACTCATGTCAAAGAGCGGCAGCGTCAGTCCTGTGAGAGTTTACATGGGAGTAATTCAGGCTAGTATGAAGTTGTAGGTCACCCACATTTTGGCAGGGCTCAGAGTCCAATACACAATCACTTAGGTGCAAAAATAGGGGAAAAAAGACTTAAGGTGTAAAAAGAAAAACACTTCAGGCCATGTTTCCACACATGTAGCAGAGGTAAAACAAAAGATGTACCAGCCTGTGTGGACAGCTGGATGAAAGAATGCATTCTGTCTGACAATAGTGAGACCGACAGCTGAAAAATGCGGTTGAAACATGTAGACAGCTCGAAACTCTGCGCTGACCAGGTGAAGTAAGCATCTTACGTTGTATAAAAGAAATCAGAATGATGTTAAAATTGTTTCCCAAAGCAAATGTACACACACAGACTCTGAAGAGACTGTGGCAGCTTTCTATAATAGTTTCACATTTCAATTACAGTGTAACTCCTACAGTCATCAGACATTAAGACCATATATAATCATGCAATTCAAATGTTGAATAGGTGGTTGATTAGATCCCACCACATGCCTAATCTATGATACATTTTGATTTCATTAAATTATATAACATTAAACTCGTACTTAAATGCCTAAATAAACTGGTTACTAAGATATTCAGTGACCTGGTGAAACTTTAAATGGTGCTGATGCACAGGTGTGGACTTAAATATAAGTTTTATTGGGAACATTACCTTATCATGTTGTGTTTTGTTTTCTTTAGTTAAAATCTGTGCTGCTTTGGATGTAATTTGACATTTTGTGTATTTGTATGAAGTTTCATCTAGGGCCGGGCAGAGCAAACTAGCTTTGACAGTACACGCTATGGTATGCAGTGTAAGTCTAAAAATAATGTAATATCAGCCTTTTATTGGATGGTTTTGGTGATGTCATCCTGCATCATCTGCCTCACATGATCCCTGTGGAAAAATCCAGACGACTCCTAGAAAATCTAGCAGCAATTATTGCTCTATAAGGCCACAAATAGCTCACAAGGAAGTAGAGTTACAGGATTGAACAATTAAACCTGTATTCTACCTAATGACCATCAGGGGGCGACACCACTGGTTAAAAGAAGTCAGATTGTATTGAAGTCTATGTGAAACTTGCCCTACCTCTCACTTGATTTATTAGCTCAGTAAATGTTTTCCTAATGAGTTCATGGTCTTCAGTGGCCTGGTGAAACCTTTATGGGTTTGGACTTAAATATAAGTTTTATGGGATATTGTGTTTTATTTTCTGTGTTTTAATCTGTGCTGCGTTGGATGTAATTTGTCATTAGGTCTTGTGCATTTGTATGAATGTTCATCTAGGGTCAGGCAGTGCAAACTAGCATTGACAGTAAATGCTTTGGTATGTGGCGTGTATGAAAAAATGTAAAATAAAAGTGCACAATGTGCTGGAAGAGACACATCTATCCACTGAAGAGGACCTGGAGGACCATTACTAATGTGGTGATAGACAGTAAAAGCATGATGCTCAGTCACTTGACATGACACAAGAAGCTAGGAAATGTTGTGTATGCCAGGTTGTCTTCTCTTCTCAGAGTGGTCCACTCTCCATCGCTTTGAATTTCAAATGCATGACTTTGCATAAGCGACACCTAATTGAATATTAATGGCTTCTGATGGTATTTGATTATCTGTTTTTCATTTGGAAAGATTATACAAATGAGCCTCATTTGCATGTCAGCATCCAGGAAATGAAATGGAGTGTGTCTGCCAGATTATTATTTCTCCTTCTAACGCCACTGAGCACAACTTCTTTAATCTCATGAATTCAGGATTAGTTTCACATTTTGGGGTGATGCTCCAATTTGGCAAGGAGGTCATTCATGATGGGGGAGAGCTTTTGTTTGCTCCAGTAGGTGAAGACAATAGACATAATAAAGTTTCAGTCAGCTTTGTTATTTCTCCTTAAAGCTTGACTGAGCTTTGGTATTTGTCAGATGGCATTCGTTCTCAGGCGGGGCAGGTATGCAGGCAGATGGTAACAGTGGAAGGATGATGAAGAGTTTAGTCCCATTCAGTCAGTATGAAGTAAATGGAAGAAATGAAAAGCCCATAATAGGAGTGAAGTGGAGAATTACTGTCCTGTCTGGCTCCCAGGCAACAGCTTTATCTTCACAGCAATTTACAGTAATCCACAGTGGCTATGAGGGCCTGCCTTAGGCCGCTGTTAGCTGCTGTAAAATGACACGTGAATTTTAAATACTGAGTGAATTTTAAACACTGTCTGATGAATCATATTATGTTATCCTGAATACAATATCGATGTTTAGTCCCTCACAGGCCCAAGGTGTACCTGCTTGTCGATGTCACTGTCCAAACCTCATATCGGCAGATCAATCCTAAGTGAGACTCTGCTGAAGTAACTCTTGATTTTGATTGAATTTTGAGCATAGAGTCTTCCTTTTGACTCTTATCCCAATCAATTATGCCGGGCTAGCCATTGATCTGATAAACATGAGCGGCAGTGGCAGAGCAGAGTTTTGCCAAGTTCATACTGAATCAAAAGTGAGTGAAGAATATCCATAAGTATCGGGTGACTGCCCAAGCAAGTCAGTAAATAATCCTCAAATGCATTCTCTATGTATGAGTGAAGATATGGCGGCCCAGGTCAAGGGGCCCAATGCTAACCTGTTGCCTGCAATTGGCATCATTCTTTCTAATCTTTTTCTAATGTATTGTCTAACATGCAAGGTCATATGTGCAGAATTTCTTAGCAAAGCAAGGAGGATACAGAAAAGTGCCAAGGTAGTATTCGCATGCAGCGGAGAAGCCCAACAGGCTTGGCACAGCTAATGTTGTCAGTGAACTCACATTCTTATTGAAACCCCACCACCCACTCCCACCCACCCCAGCCCCCCTTCTCTTCCTCTCCTCTTTCTCCCACTCAGCAAGCATTCTGAGGATCTATTTCTTATTAGAATTCACCCCAGAAATCATGTTGGGCCAGCGTGCTTCTGCAGCTCCAGACTCTATTAAATGCCTCATTCAATTTTATGATATAGTTTTTATTTGACATTAAGGGCTTTACAAAAAGGCTGTGGAGTTATTAGTAAAAAAAGACAGAGGGAGAGAGGGAGAGAGGGAGAGAGAGAGAGAGAGAGAGAGAGAGAGAGAGAGAGAGAGAGAGAGCCATCCACAAGAATGCTAGTATATATTATGATTTACTGTCTTTGCTCTCCCGCAAGTTTGCAGTGCATCTTTTCCAAACTTCGCCTCTGCATAAATTGGTTTCAGAAGTTGTTCACTGTGTATTTTTTATTAATCTTCCCAGAAATCCGTTTAACTTTCATACAGCTGTGTAGACTTCATAAGAGTGTTAAATGTACACTCCCAGTGTAAACAAAAGGGCACCCCCCCAAAAAAAAAAAATCCGGCTCTCACCTTCTCAAATTGAGAGGTCTTTTATTACAAGGCCAAAGGTCAGGTTGTCATTTGCAAATGCACAGCAGCCTTTTATTGGATGGTTTTGGTGATGTCATCCTGCATCATCTGCCTCACATGATCCATGTGGAAAAATCCAGGTGACTCCCAGAATATCTAGCAGCAATTATTGCTCCTTATCTTCCATAGAGACACAAATAGCTCACAAGGAAGTAGAGTTACAGGACTGAACAATGGCAAGAAGTGCATATGCAGAACATTATGATGTCACAGTGACGTTGACCTTTGACCATGGATATAAAACGCCATCAGTTCATTTTGTCATGATAGATATTGGAGTTAAACTGTGTAATTAGTCATATTTGTGAGATATAGTCAAAAACATTGTGTGAGGACACCTCGGCCTTGACCTTTGACCTTTGAAAAACAAATTCGAAGTTCTAGTTCTAAGTCCAGTTCATACTTGAGTTCTAATCATACAATGTGGAAATGTCTCTATTTCTCACTCGATTTACTACCTCAGTAAACATTTTCCTAATGAGTTTATGGTCTCAGTTTCTAGTTTCAAGTCTTCTTCGATACAGCATGAAGTATATTTCATTTAGAGGAAAATAAACCATAAAGCAGTGTGTGCATTAAGGCATGGCTACAGTGTGATTGACAGACTGTACCACATACGGCGATGTGCCTGACAATCAGGATAGAGAACAGAGCAGGTCAGATCCACCCTCACTCCTCCTCAGTTTCACCTTATCCTCCAAATATGCTGGTTTAAAAAAAAAAAAGCAAGATGGTGCTGGGCAAATTACAAATTCAAAGCTTCAAAGGTTTTTACTTGATCTACCACTGTGCACATAAATATCCTGAAAACACTCATGAACCTTGCTGGAAATGAAGATCAGTGAAATAACGCTGACAGGAAGTAACCCTGGAGGAGCCTATCTCTGAACTCAGCCCCCAGCCGCAATGTAATTAAAACAAATCTAAACAGCCAGCTACACAGGTTCATTGTAGAGTTTCAACTGGCGTACATTCCTCATCTGTTTTCGCAGCACCCAGCATTTACAGCACAAAAGAAACAACAAGGTGGCATGCAGCACAGTGTCCCTTGTTGTCTTCTGTGCAAAGCCTGGAGACAGCTTGAAGCTTTTCTTCATCTTGTTTCTGTAATCTCTGTCAGTGGGGATTCTCATCTGGTGCAGGGCGGTGAGCAAGAGGGTGCAACCCAAACAGTCTCTGACAATGACTTCTTCTCTGTTCAGCTGTTGCTGGGTAAAAAGGGCAGATTAACAGGTAGAATCCAGATACAGTGCTGAAATTTGACAGACAGAATCACTGTCCATGTGACGTTGGGTGATATCTTTTACCTCATTTGGTCAAATTTCGTGTTTGAGTTTTATGTCTTACAATTACAAGGTTGCTGTATTGAACATGTTTTCTCATCATGAAAGGATCTGGTGGTATTTTGTCACTAAAGTGGCGGAGGGACTAAAGCTGTTTTACTGTTCATCATCATTTTGCACATGACAACTTAAAAAGCAAATAGAGAAAACATATTAAATTACTGGACATATCACAAGGCTGAATTGTAGAACACGTGAGGGCGACTCAAACACATTCATCATATGGCAACATAAAGGCCTCATTCAGTTGGTTATTTGTTGCCTTTTCATTGTCTGACTAAAGACAAAGTGTGTCTCTCTGATATCACTCTCTTTCTTGGTTACTGCTGCACTGAGCCCTGTCAAATGTAATAGAGACACGAGACAGACCGAGGTGGAACAGACAGTGTTATGCTGGCTGAAACACACCTAGATCTATTGTGTATTTCAGCCAGCGTGACATTTTTCATGTTATTATGTTATATATGCCAGAGTGTAGCATAGCCTAGGTACTGGTCTAACAGACAACTTTGCAGGTCTAGATGTGGTTTAGACTTGTATTCTTATCTAGATCAAAATGTAAAACAAATATAGTCTATGTAGTATTGAATGCTTTATTGAATTTGTTTGATATATAAATATAACTTCAGAGGTATGCAGTCAGGAATGGAAGTCAGGTCTTCACTGGTGGCAGGGGTCGGGACACTGGACTTCGATGATGATGACTTGGTGAAGGATATAGTCAACAAACTTGTTCCTTGTGCAAACAGCATAATTTGGTATGAAAATATTTCATAAAAAAATGTATATTTTAGTGTTAAAATGCAATAATTTTACCATTATAAGAGGAAACCGAGCTATTTATTTTTATGTTTATTTATTTATTTTTTGGGCATGGGAGCATAACAGTTGGTTGAATCTGGTCGTATGGTCATTAGAGGGTTTGGGTTTTGATCTTTGTCGTAAACTCACCATTTTGCCCATAAGAACATGCCAGATTCTGGTTCATTTGATGCATATATTGGCTTTAGTCCCTTTGATATTTTCCTACCAGGCTTGTTTATCAGAGACCAGTGAATCCATGTTTCTGTTGAATCCCTGTGGGTGCACAGGTGCAAGTGTTTCACTGTCAAGCTATGTTGGTCCTATCCTTTAAAACAACTGAAAGCACACAGCAGGGACACAATCTCGGTTGTGAAAGGAGATTCTGTCAAGAGATATTAGATATCTAATCGGATCACATAGACAGAGAGGAACACAACTGGGCGGGGGGACAGCATGTTTTGGTAATTACTGTCTTCTGGCCAGAGGCAGGCACCTTGTGTCGAACACGCTAACAACTGATCTGCCCTCATTTGCATCTGTTATAGCAATGCTGTTCTGATTTCTCTGACTTTGACAAAGCATCGACTGCCTAACACTCAGTTCTTTCTGTCAGTTCTTTTCTCTTGATGAACGCCAACATAAGAGAATTCTTCCCGTAAGTTGTTTTTGCATTTTGCAAGATATCTAACGGTTAATTACTAGTACACTAGCATCAGCTTTCATGGGTTTTCTTCCTTGACCTGGTACTGCATAGACTTCCAGTAAACTGGCTAAAAAAAAACTACAGGAGACCTTTAAGTTAACTGCAAACAGCTTGCCCTTGGTTCAGCTGTTTACCAACTACAAAGTGCAAAAAATGCTAATGAGCAGGAGATTCTCAATTTGTAGAGAGAGTTGGAAAAGATCCAGTGGTCTTTCAGGAAGAAAAGACAGAGCAACTTGTTATGTACAGATTTGATCCTTTGCTAAGTGGAAAAAAAGGTTAAGTTTTAGTTGCACACAATTAAATGATGGGAAGACTGCGAGCACAACAGCAGCAGCAGGATATTTCAGTCATTTTGGTCTTCCTCAGGCAGCATCAGAATGAAACGTTTTTCTCTGTAGCCTGCTGAAAGCATTTTTGTCTTATGGGGCTGTGAATGGATGAACTGACATTTTCATGCTGCGTTTTTGTCATATGTCGGAAGCCAATATAACCTACTCCTTGTGTGCAAAAACCAACCCTTGAAAGCTGAATAAATATATGTAATATTTCCAAGTTGGGCCAATTCCCTTCACAGAAGAGATTATACGTAAATAGACAAATAAATAACTAGAGTTGGATAAAAATAATCTGTTTGAGTCAGATTGCATCTATATTTTAGAGACACGTCTTAAGCCACTATGTCTATGTCAGCCAATGAGAGCTGAGAGAAACAAGCATACCAGAACACCAAAACACCAGGTCCTCCTCAGTTGCACAGTTGTGCTAATAAGCATTTGAGCTTTTTTTTTTTTTTTTTCAGTTGTAAGTTTTGCTATTGCTACATAGTCAGCACTGTCATTTACAGCAATTGTCTCTAATGGTGCTAACCCTTTTTTTGTTTTTATTCCTATAATTTCTAAGCATCTTTTTGACATTAGCATGAATATGATCCTAGCCATCGGTTGTAGCTAGCGAATCACTGTAGCATCCTGTCTTGAAAAAAAAAAACAGTGTAGATTCTGGCAATATTGGTATGTATCTGTTAATGCTAATATGCTAATGGTATCAAATAGCTCCTTTGACCACCACCAACATTTTATCACTAATATCCTCCTTGGTAGCTCAAACACTAGGTTTTAACGATGTTTCCCTCAGTGTTCAATAAGCTTATATTATTGTAAGTTATGCAGCATTAGGCGACAAATTAGAATGATTGTATTAGTATTACTTGTTTCTAATTTCCTCCAAAACTAATAGTTTTGTGTATTTTTGCTGTTTTTTTATGCCTGTTTCCTGGTTGCTTGAAGCCTAATTGCTGCTTGCATCTTGTTCCTAGCTCTTTTTGCCCATCTTGGTCACAGCACTTTAAAAGATAGTTTAATGGACCCATTTGAATTCCACAAAATTAATTTATTCAAGATATTGCTAACATTGTTTGGGCATGTTCAAATTTTGCTTCATTTCCCTGGGTGTATTTTGTATTCTGACATATGACTTCCACCAAATGTTCTCTTCTTGGAATAAATTTCTTGATAGTGACAGAGCAGCTTGGCTTGCAAGATTGAAGAGGAGGGGGATTATTCTGAGTGATCCAAAAGTCCGTGTCTTCTTATCATGGCTTAATAGTTTAATGAAAAAAAATGCAGACTACTCATCCCAAAAGGAATGGTTAATGTGTCACAGTGGTAAACTGAACTATGTCTGATTCCAGCAAGGACTAGCATTTCAGGCTGTTTTGGTTGTCAGACTGATAATGGACACTGCAGCATTTACCAGGATGAGAAATGGAAAAATGCATCTAAAAAAAAAAAAAAAAAAAAAAAAAAAAAAAAAAATGATGTCTAGTGTAATTATTTTCATCCCCATTTCCATCTGTTGTGTACTTCCCTGGACTGGCATGTGGGTAGCAGAGGAGCGACAGCGGGTGTTAAGCAGTTCAATCAGAGAAGCAAAATGCTGCTACAACAACAGCATTTGGTGCCACAGAACTGTTATCACTGCTGACCTGTTAAACATCTGCTGTGTCCTTGCAGTCACCGATAATTTTCAGCTGAAAAATGTAAATCACAAACTGTTTTCACTGTTTTAATGTCAACTTTCGAAATAACGTATATCGGCAATAGTGCCATTACGTTTTATGTCAACATCACACTGATGCTGCCCATCTTTAGCACATTTTTACAGCTTTTTGGTAGTAATTAGACATCAAGAATTATTAGAATATATACCCACAAGACAAAATGAAAATGTCGAGAATGCTGCAACTCATTAACAGTATTCTTCAGGGGGAACAAGCTTTGATTAGATTGTTCATTCCCTCAAGGCAAATCCAGTTGAACAAAGGCTTTCTGGTGCGTCTATGAATATGTGGATTTCACACTCTCATATTTTCCGCATTAAAACACATGGATACAGCATGGTGTTCTTTTGATGCACAATTACCGTGGTACCCACAATAGGATTTCATATCTTACTGCTTTAGATTTCATATAATAACTCTATCTGAACACTAGTTATGCTAAAAACGTTTTAACAGTATTTGGTTAAATGTAATTCTCTGTGATGTGCGAATTGATGGTCTTCTGTTAGGCACGGATTCTCACTGAGAACATATGACTTGGCAAACGAAATGTGGATCTGGCGTGATTGGAGGAGGAATAATGTTACACTCTGTTTACTGGGATGCAGCAGATGACCAAACAATGAGCCAATTATAAGAGACTGGTGTTTTGACAATGTAAATTAACAAATGTAACTTCATAATTAGGAACTTGATGGATGCATAGCCAGCCAAAGATGAATAGCTCTGGGGTATTTTAGACAGTATAGAAATCAGCTCTTCACTGTGCAATTATGTTTAGAGTCATTGTTAATTGATGTCATGTGGAGAAAAAAACAACCCAGTGGATGCAAGGCGCTACTGCCAGATTTAATAAGAAATGCATTCCTCTCAGTTGGCACACAAAGGCCTTATTGTGACCCATTTAAAACTTTTCTGATATGCTGTATCAAGTCACCTTCAATGTCATTCATCAGCAGAACCTTTTGTTTTCTCATACGTCCAGGCAAATATCTCACTTCAGTTTGGTAAGTGCATATTGTGGAGGAAAATCCTCTTCCATCCACCATCCAGTGATGAGCAAAGTGATGAATACCTGAGCCATGAATACTAAATGGTCGGTAATTAAAGGGTACCTGAGGAGTATTACCTTGGCTGACACACCTGAGGAGAGAGCCAGGCTACTGTCCATTAGGCTGGAGAGGGACAAATGGAGGAAAGAGAGATTAAGGCAGAGAGCAAACCGGAAGGCATGAGTGATGGCTGTTCTTGGAATCAGTCATTTGGGTTGAGAAGCTGACATTTGATTAAGTCTGACCTAGATATCACAGACATGAAGTCATGGCCTCTTAGATGCACTTCAGTGGAGAATCAGACGGAGTTATGTGAGTTTGAAAAGATTCAGTCTGAATAAGGCTGTTGTCCAAGTTCAGGACTATGTCTGCTATGTCTGCCTAGGTAATATTATAATCATTATGCAGTACTGGAAACAAAGAAAGAAGAAGTAAAGATTAACCAATATTCAGCAATATAGTATGGATATTCTGTATGTAAGATCCAAAAGATCCAAATTATATATATATATATATATAAAACAACTGTCAAAAAAAAAAAAAAAAAAAAAAACTGTTCTTCCAAGTAAATGATACATTTTCTACATTTCTCCTGTGTCTCACTGGGTCAACATTGTCCCTAGACATGATTATATTCTACAACAGGTTGAGAGAAATGCTATGCGGTTTTTCTTTTTTATCAACATAATTAGAAAACAATATTTCTTTAACCTTAATCAATGAAGTCTTTTTGTTGTCTAAATCTAAAAATACACAGGGTTGTTTAAGTCTTGGATTAACTAACTAACTAACTAACTAACTAACCAACTAAACCAAAAGCTAAGGCTAAAATATGTCCAGTCAGACATCAATTCAACAAAGATGAAAGTTGATGAAAGTTAAGTTAAGTCACATGCTTCATGTATGATTTATTTGCTAAACTCTGTTTCTTTTATCTAACCATTCCACTCACCTCACCTTTTCCTCCAATTTGGATTATTTATTCTTTTTTATTTGCAATTTCCACATAGATCTGCTAATGCACAAATTGAAGATGTGCATAATGGATAGTGGAGACACACATATTGTTTTTGTCACAAAATTGTGGGAAATTTGATTTGAAAATCTTAGATATTTGAAACATAAATTGAGACAATGTTCGAGATAATAACATAAAATAATTTTGTTTCAGTCATGACTGATAAAGAACAAATTCATTTATTTTTGAATTGCAGATGAATTAAGTTGGATATGAATTTGTAGTAGAGTAGAGCATCATATTGTTACAGTTTTTCACCAACCCATTAATGTATCTGGTATTTAATGTGATGGGTCTGAAATCATGCTCTAAGTCATGTAGTGATGGGGGTAAATTTATGCTGTACTTGTCCTTTTGTTTCCTCTTCATCATGTTTGTTCTTCCCAAGCAATCCAAGAAAATAATAGAATCTAGCTTTGCAATCACAATTGTCGAAACCGTCTTTGCAAAAATACTTTTCAGTGCAGCACAGATCTGAAAACAGGAGTCAGATGTGTTTTTATGTGGGACACTGAGACCAGACCTCTCGTTTTATCTCTGCATTCTCCATGTCTGTGAGGTACCACTGTCTGAAAAGTCCAGGTAACAAATCACAAAGAGCCTCTTGGGAGTATGCCCATTGACTTTTTGAGGCGTCTCACTGATATAACCTTGGCATTAATGGGAGGTTTTCACATTCTCAATTCTTATGGGGCTCACCATAATCTGTTATAGAGGTGGCTGAGTTCCCTCCTGGGCCTTCTGAAGTTTGAACCCAAGCAATAACCTTGCCTGTGTGGGTTAGAGGGATGGAGCAGTCCATCCTTCTCACTATCCTCTCTATGTTTACTAAACCCTCTCCACCCTTCACAGAGCCCACATTTGCCAGCCCTCCAGAGAGAAACACACCAATTACTCCATGTGTATCTTGATTGAATAATAGGACTTTTAATTGTCTTGTCTTTCACAATTACGTCAAAGCCTTAACCTTTAATTAAGTGTCTGCCAATTATTTTATTCCCTTTTTTGTTTGAGTGGATGAAAGTAATTACTGTCACCTTGCAAAGTATGAGAAGTAATTAATCCTTTTGATTTTACCAAATCCCTTTTTTTTGGTCATTAGTTGGCCTTTTAATCCTTGAAAGATTATGAAGCTGGTTAATTATAGAAAATGGAAGTGCACCTACTTGTTGTTTATGTAGCATCAGCTTTTTTTTTTTTTTTTTTTTTTTTTTTTTTTTTATAGCATTTGCAACATTTACCACTATAATAGAAAGCTCTGCTGACATGGACACAATACTGGAATATTAGATTTTTCTGTCAGCCATAGGCAAACAATTGTTATACAACATTAAAAGAGATATTGGAGATTTGTCCCATTGGCCAAGATGAAGATCTAATGATAGACACAGAATTTTGACGAAGGTAGACGCCGCAGAATGAACACAGGAAGTTAACGTAACACGAGGAGTAAAAACAGTTCTATAAATTCTTCTGTGGTTCTGGGGTAGCTTCAACAATGTAATCTCAGATTTGGCCGATTAACTGAAAGCTATAAACTGGAATAGTGGGGAAACATTTAGGACAGAGGGACTGTTAATGAAAGACACCATTCAGTTATTATGGGAAATGTAGGTTTCATTGTTGTTGGAGCTTGACCCACAGTGGAGCCTGATCTGAGTACCATTCATTTTTAATGTGTCCCATCCAGAGAAAGCTGGAGTGTTCTATGCATCGTATCAAAGAAGTGCCAAATAAAATCATCCTCACAGAAGCAGAAACAGAATGTAGCAATGATACTGATGTGTCTGGGCACACAGACTGCATGCTGGACCGAGTGCTGTGTATGTCCTCTTTCAAAACCATTTATCAGACAAGGCCAGGTGGGTTGTGGACTGAGAATGTGGGCCATTGTTGTAGGCCATAGAAAACCTTGGATGTCTGGGGGATCCCGCTGCCCCCCACCCCCCACCCCCAGCCGAGGAGCTCTGCGCGGCAGCTATGTGAAGGCTCCAGCCCAGACCCAAACATGCATATTGTGCAGGTCTGAAAGGACCCTATAATCCATCCCTATACGTGCCAGCAAACCCCCCCACCCCCACCCCCACACACACACACACAACCTCTATTCATCCCTCGCTGTGTCTGCATCTCTCTAGAGTGGCTTTAACAGAGTGCAATGCCACGCTGCTTCACACAAGTTAAAACGTGATGGAGAGCTGTCATTGTTCTCCTCTGTGGTCGAAACATGTGCTTCCCAACATGCAGCTGGTTTGTTATCTCATCCAGAGACCATACAGACCACTCTAAATCTGTCTCTTGCTCTCTGTCGGTATGGAGGCGCTGCTTCTTTCAAAAAAAATATCATTTCACATGTATGTCGCTTGCAAAAACAGAATACGGGCAGGAGTCACCTACAAGCCTGTAGTCTTGGCTTAGTCACTGACATTGAGATTCAGGTCCCGTTGCCCGACCAACAGTTGGTTGTTCCCCCATAAAATGGAAGTAGTATTTATTTGTGATTTTTTTTTTTTTTTTTTTTTGTCATTCACTCCCCTCCCTGTCACTTCAGCCGCCCGGCTTTCTCTGTGATGAATCTCAATTATGCCAAGGTCACCTTTCATTGCAATGATCTCTCTGCTGCTTTATTGGAACTGGCAGTACTTCCACACTATCATGGCCATGCTTATTGACAGCCACTTCCTCCTTCAAAACAAAACCAGCAGAAAAAAAGAAAAAATAAAGAAATAAAAAAATTGTTGAAAAGTTGCATCGCCTCTAATTTTGGCGGGCAGAGCTGGCATGTCTCGTTCAGGCTTTGCTCGTCTGTAATCATTCTCTCTTTGTACTATCCAGAAAGTGGGTGGCTATGTTTGGAAGGGGGGGCTTATTCATATGTTGGTTTTACAACTATAATTGCTTTCACCTAAATATGATGCTAAATAGTTTTCTTAAATGCACACTGTGAAAAGGCCCTCCTCAGTCAACTCTGTGTAAACACGGAGCATGTTTATTCAGAATTTACTGTCAGTATCTTGGATTTGGAGAGCCCATCTCATCATCAGCTTTCATTTTGAACTACTGAGCTTTTGTCAAAATTATGGTGATCCATTGTTTTCCCGCTGTAACCATGGCTACTGTATGACAGTAGTCGTGTGGTCACATTTTCATCTTGAATGGGTGAAATGAGTGACATGGAGAGGCACAGGCTAATTTGTTTGTGCATAAACAAGAGTGGAGTGTGTGTGTGTGTGTGTGTGTGTGGGTAGACAGCGCTGAGTTGACATCCACCGTTCACATTTGATGAGGATGCTAGTACATGTAATTGTTGTTTCAATGCAGCATCTGCTGCTTAGGGGGAAGCAGAATGGGTGGGGCGGGCGGCTTGCAGGGACATAGTTAGCCTTACAATTGACAGTGACACGTCGATAAGCTAGCGTGCGGAATGTGCTAACTGAACCAATAGGCCTTTGATGTCTTTCTGATGTAACTCGTTAAACAAGCGTTGGACCGTTTCCCTCTCTGATGTATCTTATTTGTCCGTTCTCCACCGGCCACACATCCTCACAGAGCTGTCTGTCTTCAAAGGTGTCAGATCTTAATGAGCCTACAGATTTAAAGCCGTGTACTCATATTCCCATCGTAACTTCTCTTGAGAAACTTTTAAGATATGTCAGACCATCTCCACCATCTTCTTAAGTAAATATGTCAGTACTTGTGTGCAACGTGCTGTACTTAATTTGTTGGGAGCTTTTGTGATCGCTCTTTCCGTGCACAAAGCTAAATTCTCAGCCATGGAAGGTGAATGCTCTGCAACTCGTGGCCATGTGAGGTGTTTAGGACACTAATGCCATCTCTGGTCATTCTGCCTGAATATGTCTTAAAGTCGGAGTTCTTAAAGTTACACAGAGCTAATGGAGACTGGGTAATAGCTGCTCCTATGGGGCCGATATAATATCCTTGAATTTAACTTCTTATTGGCCACATGGGACAGAGAAAGCATTAAGGTGTCTGTATTTTTCATTCCACTTTGTTGCGTTTCAAGCTTTAAAAGAAAAAGCCTATCGCATGATGTGGGTCAATGTGGAAGCACAGCAAATGTTTTACATTATCACCAACGTAAAAAAAAAAAAATTTATTTCATTTTCAGGTTCGAGCTGCTACACACTTGACCAACTGTGCTTACTCAAAGAGAAATGGCTGCTGTTGTACCCCTGATCCTGGAAAAAAATAAGGCACATTGTAGTAAATGGCACTACGAATAGATGGTATTGCCATTTATTGTCAAACAACTGAATTCAGGCTTCATTATACAATGCAAACCCTCGCAGGGAAAAAGAGAATGAATGGACTCACCTTCAAACATGCCACTGACTCTCTAAATGCCAAATACGCCCAAACCTCTCATGTCTAGATGAATGGCAAGCTCTAGGCAGAGTGAGTTTGTGTCTCCTGTCCCCCCCCTCCCATAAAAAAGTCAGATACCCCATGAGAGACAGAGTCTGCCAGACTGATCACAGAGCTGCTGCTTTATCCAGAGAAAAACTGGGTTCTAAGAAGTTTGTGACAAAGTAGTTGTGGTATTTTATGATGTGGGTTCAGCTTGACACTGTGCAAAGAACTGCTCACTTCCCTGAGGATTAGCTACTCTTAAGAGCGGTATATGGTTCCATATGTCAAAGCTTCCCATATGCAAGACTTCTTTGTCTGTATTTTTCCTATTTTTGGAAGAGGTAGAGTGAGGTGAGTTTGGATTTAAAGACATATGTCAGAGTCTGTTTTTCTGTTTTTTTTAAGCAGATATTTTATCAAGTGGTTGGAGAAGTCCATCATCCCACATTTAAAATATGCATCGTGTTGATATTGAGGGTTTCATACTATAACAGAGGCACTCAGGAATAGAGAGAAGATGTGTGATATTACTTCTTGAGAGGACATAGCTTTTCTGGCATAATCTTTAATCATGCCATCTTGACAGACAAGCAAGTAACTGTAATCAAATGCAGGTGATCCTAATCAAAGGATTACACTGTCTGTGGCAGTCTGCCATCCATGTTGGTGGTAAACACATACACACACACACACACGCGTACACACAACACAACATCCCATGAACACAAACAAGCAGGACACGGCTTGCTGGCGAACACTTTGATCGCCTTTCATTCAGTCCCGCTTCTCATCTCTTTGGGCTTTTGGGGAAATTCAGTGTCTAATCCGCCGTATGTCGCAGAAGTTTATACAAGGTACTCCATGGAGTTTGGGGGCTCACATTAGGCGGGGGAGGCGAAAAAAAAAAAAAAAAAAAAAGCATACATTTACACGGTTGAGTGGTGTAATCTTCATGAAATACCGGTAAATAGGGAGAGGAAGCCTAGTGGAGCCGTAGATTAATGTTGCTATCAAATGGCCTGGGACAAAGAAGGGGATGGCTAATGAGCTGGAAAAGGCAGGGCTGTTCACCGCGTTAAATGATACCGTAGCACCATCTCCCCACTGGCCGTCGCACTGCCATGTTCACACATTCTGATGTTGCTAACAGCAATGTAGGACAAATATTGGAAAATGTCATTTATGCGAGGATCAGGACGAGGAGTTTGATATTTGAAAGATGGCTCCATCAAAGGCAGATTTCAGAAACACATATACAGATCTCTAATTTGACTCTCTCCCATATGCCTGATATCGCTCCCTGACCAATTTCTGAGAGGTCATTTACTGGCAACTTCTTTTTCATCCACAAAAATTGCTCTCACATTTGGTCTGTTTTCTCTCTCCCTCTCTGTCCCTTTATCTCTCTCTCTATTCTTCCCTTTAAGTCCATTTCACTTCCTATCACTCTGTCTGTGTCTCTCTCTCTCTATTTGCCTCTTTCCCATAGCCATGATATAATGAAAAACAGGGTTCTCTCCCTTGTCTATCTCCTTCCTGTGGTATCATCTCAGCCATGCTTGTAACCTCCCATGGCTGTCGCCTAGGTGACAGGAAGAGTGAGATGAACTCTTGGGCTTAGATAAATTTCTTGGTCTGGCCTGCGGAGGCTGTATCAATTTTTGATGTTCTACTGCCTCACAGACACTTTTGCAGGCATTGTTTCATGTTTTATTTAGGCCTGTGTTAGAGCTAGGTTAAAGTTTCAGCAGACCGCCGGCCCGAAAGAGTCTGGCGGCATGGAGGAAATATCACATTGGGGGCAATAGTGGCCTTTTATCAAGGGTCAGAGAGGGAGAGAAAGAGAAGTGGAAAATTGTGGCTCGCATTCTTTCAAATTCATCCGTGGGCTCACAGTCATGCCGTTCTTTGCCGAAAGGTCCCGTGCACAACTGCCAACACTAAGCAGCCTCAATTCTGTCTCACAATTAGACCGATGGTGAGAAACCAGGAATAGTTTCCCTCAAAAAGGCAACGAGAATAACGATGGAAAAAAAATAAAAAAATTATCTCTCCATTCTGAATGCAGTCAAACACTCAAGCGCGCTCTCACAGCTTCAGGCAACCACATATTTATCTTACTTGAGCCAAGTGACAGTTGTCTCCACAACCATTTCATTTTACATGCCGCCACGAAAAAGACGACGAAGGGAAAAAAAACTGAATTAATCAAATGTGGAGGGGTACGAGAAGGGATGGGGGATGAGGGGATGTTTGGGGTGGGGGGGCTATATCCCCCGGTAATGCTGTGAATCAGAAGGGATGGGTAAATAAATGTGTTATGTATGACCAAGCACACAGAGAAGGCTCTGGGGCTACTAGCTGGTCCAGTCACGATGCACTCAGACAAGAGAATAAATCAGCACACAATTAGGGCTTGTGATTTCATTTATGGTACCTACGAGCGCTCCAGTGGCAGATTCTGGCAGATGTCATTTCTAGCCAATTGATTTTGCTGCTGTCCCGAGGCCCGAGCAGTCATGGCCCCTCTGTCCGGATTACAAATGGATGGCAAACACGAGCCAAATGGCTGTCCAGGCAATTTCTGCAAGATAGGAGCAGAATAATGTAAGACACTATACAGTGACACTGAAGGAACAAAGACAGGAACAGACACACATGCATTCATGGAGGCGCTGCCTGAGCTGTAAACACACTTTGGAAACATGCATGGAAGAACACAGGCGCGTATTTGCAAACTGTATTTACCCCGTAAAGAAGCATTTTCAGTCAGATGTTAGCTGTGAATTCTTTGAAGGTGCATGCTATTTGCTTTTGTTATGGTAAATCAGATTGTGTGTAGTATCTAGTCTTGAGTGCTGAATGCTCTTTATCATTCAGCAAGAGCAGTAAAATTGTTTCTAAACTACCATGAAATCTGTGAATGTCTTTGGTTTATATCTGTGATGGTTTCACTTGCATCTCATGTAACATAATAAAGATGCTGCAACACAATCACGACAAACTGAACACATTCATCTCAGTCATCGCGCTTGACCACTTGCAATGTAAATTGTCAATGTCATTTCAAAGCAAAAGTGAGTGAAGACCATGTCCCCAGTCTGAAGCAGTTCATCAATCTGCCAACTGCATCACTTCTACGCTTGCAGGCTCCATTTTGTCTTTTCCCCTTACGTTTCAATTTGCGTGGAGCAGACAGTTGAGATATGACGTGATGGTTATCTTTTTTTTTCTTTAATTTTACTCTTTGTATTGTACTGTTACCACTAGTATCTACTTTCACCCAACATTTTTACAAAGAGCAGACAGTTGAAGACTGGAAAAGCCTGGTCTGATGGGTCTGGATTTCAGATGCCTGAAGATGGGAGGATCAGTCTTTGGCATCAGTAGCATGAATTCATACCCCCAACAGTGCAGGCTGGGGGTGGTGGTGTAAAGGTGTGGGAAATGTTTTCTTGTCATATTTAATACTAATCAATCATTGTTTGATATTGTTTCTGACCTAGGTATTCTTTGACAGCCACAGCTTACCATCTGCTAGTAGCTCATTGATGTGATAACGCTCTAAGTCAAAAAGCAAAAATCTTCTCAAACCGGTGTCATGAACATGAGTGAGTTAAGTGAACTGCAGTGGCTTCCCCAGTAACCAGCTGAATTCAGAGCACCTTGAAGATGTGGTGGACCAGGAGATGACTGACTGCGCAGCTGATATTTCTGCAGAAATGATGCGATGCTTTCATGTCAACATGGAGCAGAATCTCAAAGGAACGTTTGCAACATCTGGTGGAGTCCAAGCTATAACCTTTTCTTCATCCAGACTGCAGGTCTATGGGTTATTGGCGCCGTAGCTTTCTCGTATTGCAACCCGAGCAGGTCAGCTTAGCTAAGGTCAAACAGAAAGCCATCCTCCATCCTTTTTGGGAAAGACTGGCAGCTAGCCCTCAGGAGCAGTGGAGGTGGGGAGGGGGCAGACCCCAACACAACCATTTGATGTCTGGAATGGATCAGACAGGTTGTTTTATGGGAAGTCATCAAAGAAGGTTTGAAGTCATGTAATAAGTTGCTCTTTTGGAAGCTGGCTGTACTTCCCTACCTGGAAACCGGCTGGTGTGGAGTGGGCAAGCATCTGCTGCTCATGTTCCCCCCTAGCAAAGTGAAAGTCGGGTGTGGCAAAAGTCACACATGGGTGATGCCAACTGAAGCAAGTGAGGTGGCGGCCCTGAACCAACACGTACGGGAGAGAAGCAGATGGAACAGGTCTTGTCCATGTCTTGCCTTGTCTTGTGTTGCTGTGACACTGGAAGGTGACTGTCATTCTCACTGAAGAGTGCTTGACGCTCAAGGTCAGCTGCGTGTAAGTGAAAGGGACAGATGAGTGGTGGGCTGGCTGCTCATTTATAGGACAGCAAGAGGTGAAGGCAGACAGAGAATCAGGCAGGATCCATCGCTGATATTCCTGTTGTATTTTTTTTTAACCAGAGCAATGTGTCCTCTACTTGATTTTTTCCACCAACAAATGCACAATCCAATCTCGGTTCAATCTATTTCATCCCTTTTCCCCACAGTGAAAATAATTAGTGTAATTAGTTCTTTGACAGTGGAGCTGTTTGACCAAATCAATACCACAAAAGATTTACTGTGTAGTTCCGCAATACTAATAATCCACTTTCAATTCAATGGATGGATTACTGGGTTAATAATATATATCCTCATTATTGTTTTGAGTATATTTAAGCAACAGGGGGTATTGGAAAATTCTCCGTGCCGGATATGTTCATCATCAACATCAAATATTTTTTTCTTTATTAATTTTAAAGTTATAATATGCAGTAGTTTTTTTTTTTTTTTTTTTCTTCTGAAAGTGCTTCAGGGAGAGTTGTTGAAACAGCATTTCCTAATGTACTTTATCCATCGGAAGTTGGGGATGAAAGAAGCTCCAGCTACAGAAAATGAAGGCTCATTGTAGTGTAATTTATATTTAAACCTTTAAATTAGGTTTATACTATGTTCTGAATATTGTCATTTTCCCATAGATATTTTCTTCAAGTGCCAGACAGATCAAGACCTTCATCAGCCGCGAGGTGCCTATCTTGTGTTGTGGTTCTGCTAAGTAGAACCGAGATGGAGTTTTTTCCCACAATATTTTCATTTTGCACAAAGAAGGGACCACTGGTGTGCCAGTCCCCCTGGGTGCACACCCAGAAAACCCAATTTGCAAGCTGGATCTTTCTCCTACAGTTTTAAGTACATCTGTTTGCAGCCGCCCTTTCACACAGGTGTAGCCCACAACAGGAGATTTTCCGCGCAGGTGCCTCATCGCCTCATCACCTACTGGACATATTCTGTCTGATTTAGGCGAATGGTGACGCCTTGGTAGAGCGTGCAGAAAGACACGGCGCAAAATTGGATGTTGCGGATATCGGAGCGTTTTACATCATAAACAACCAAGCCTCTTGCTGTTCCTGACATTTGTCCGACGATTTCTGCAGACGTTTTTTTGGATCACATGTTCAGCTCCTCCGGGTAATGTCTGTATAAGTTCAGGGTTGCAGTGTTCCTGTGAAAGCAACTTAGGTAAAGCTTAAATTTAAAAAAAAAAAGAGTTTTGATAACTCCTGAACTTAAATTGCACTTAAGAGCAAAAACACAATTTCACACAGGCTGCACTAAATCATGCTGTCACCACATGAGTGGAAGGCAATCCACAATTGTTCTGCAATTTGAGCAAAAGTCCACTTTGTTAAGATCTTTCTCTCTTCTTTATCTCGCACGAACACAAAAAGGCCAACAAGGAAAAGTATTTATAGTGTATTGACTCTCTTCCCTGACACTGCTGCTTCCCTCTATTTTCAGCTGCAATCCAGAAAAAAAAGGCAACTGAACTGGTGTTTTTCAAAACCAGACAGGCTTTGGTTAGCTCTGCATCAACTTCCAGCAAGACTCCTTTAAAGCCATATGGTTTTTTTTTTTCCTCCACAGAGCCCTTTTAAACACCACGCCTGTGAAGACTGATACTCGGGAAGAAAAAGCTAAATGGAAATGATAACAACAGGGCCCTAGAAATGGTGCGGCTCACATGCAAGAGAGAAATAACTGCATAAAGCAGAAAGATTGATAATGCAGCAATGTCCTGCTGAGTATGGATCTGCCAGAGAGAGAGAGAGAGAGAGAGAGGGATACAAAGAGAAAGCAGTGTGAGTCAGGAGGGGGTATTAAAATTAGGGTTCTGGGTTTAATAATGTAAACAGGGCAGCTCTGGTCAGTCGCAATGGGGAGTGACATTTGGGGCTCTGTCCACAGAAGGGAGATGAAGCTGTGAGGGTTCCTGGTGCCTGGGTAGAACACATACTGAATTGCCTAAGGTGGGTTCAGAGGTATCCATCAGGGTGGAGATATTGTATCCACGTGTCCATCCATGGTATTCTGTCTGTCTCCTATACAACAAAGGCTTTGCTGTAGTACACCCACCTCCTTAACAACTACATTGCCAATATGAAGGTCCACTGGAACACCAGTATGAAAGAGAGAATGAAACACGTTGTAGTTGAAACATGTTACAATTTAGAGGTGCGGCGCATTTGCCATGGTAAGGAATACAAATGTTGAGATGCAGTGACATGTACTGTAATTCTTCATTAAAACACCACTGTCCTTTATTTATCCCTGAGTGATGCTTCTTGTGACAAAACTGACTGTGTAAATGATGAGGACAAGACAGCTCGTGCAGCTGCAGAACAGAAGGAGTTAAAATTGACAGATTTATTAAGTTATCACACCGTGGTGATTTCCATTTCCATGTGTCAGTGGCTGTTTAATGTCCATGCTTGTCTATGGGGGAGGCAGGCGGGCTAAGGGGGGGGGCAAATAAAGTAGGTCATCTGGGTTACCTTAATTTGAACATTTGCTGGCTAACAAACAGATATTAACTAAACATCAAATCAGTCAAGTGCAGCAATGTTTAAATGACCATCCTGTCAAAATCAGATCACATCTGCCTCACGTATGTTCCCACCGGGGGGAAGCTATAGATCTAGAGATGCAATCCAGCCGCTAAGCAGCCACTGTTGCTGCGGCCCTCGGCGTGTTACATCACCTGAAAAGCTTTCTGTGTCTCCCGTTTTAAAGGCTTCAACAAAAACTATGATGATGCATTTCCTGCGGGGCATGGCTGTGCCCTGTTTCAAGCTGCTGAGGCTACAAAATCTACAGCGATATTGAATATGTGACCAGAAAACAGATGGAGTCTTTGACCTTCAAAGCAAATCAGCTCCGGAGTGATGAACTGTATATCTCGGTGTTCAACATCGACCGGGAATGTTCGCATTGTCCTTCCCGAAATAGTCCCGACAATGTGTGAGGACATGTTGTTTCAGTGGTACTGCAAGGTCTACTCAACTGCTCACACCAACCCTCCGACATTGATTGTACAAGCTGTGTTGGTCAAACCCTTGTTGAATAACGGTGAGAGGCTCAAAGTTCGCCCATGCAACGTCTCATAAGCAAGCTCTGGCTGATCTGTTAAGACAGAATTAGATTTCAAACAGAGTGGGAATAAATATTATTTTGTTCCCAGCAAGGCCCTGAGTGGTGCCTATGTGATACTACAAGCGTCTAATGGAAGCTTATCAGCTATAGCCAATGCCCTGCAAGGATTCTGTGTAATACTGCTGTTTGCTCACAATCAGCATTGTGTTTAATAAATGTGGCTGAATATTAACTAATCTTTTGATCTCACTTTCATTAGGGCCACCCCAAGTGAAGTGGATTCTTCTCTACAAATTAAGCCCCCCTCCGTCCCCGCCCACAACCCTGCATCTTATACTCATGAGGGAAATGAGCAAGGACACAAATGCTCTTATTTAAAGATAACTGGTAAACTGCTTTAATTAGGCCTTGTTTTCAAAGTACCCAACTTTCTTTGGGAGGGATGTTATTATGTTCTCTCTCTGTACTGGTTGCCAGGCGGCACATTCAACTCCATTTACACAAACCCAGCATCACAGCGCGCACACACACACACACACGAGCTCAGAGCGGTCTTTTTTACACTGTGCCAGATTTACTCCTGTAGTATTTTAGAACGTGTCATGTAGGACAGCATAGCCCCTGCCGCTGGGAGTACTATTTCATTCAGTGATGACATGTGCCCAATTATTAGGTCCTCCACACAAGCTCTAATGCTTCCCAGCCCACCTATGTCTCATCATAAACAAGCCACAGCACCAATACTTAAAAGATGATCAATGATTTTTCCCCAAAGGCCAATAATGCACCACATTGTTAGTTACATTTTGATTACTGTGCTGTAATGTGTGTGTTGCCTTGGTGTCAAAACAGTATACACTGTATATTGACTGAGGCCAGCAGTATGTATTTCCACTGTACCAGAACTCGGGCTGCCGGTCCTGATCCTATCATATCAACAGCTCCTCTCAGTCATACGTGAATGATGCAGATCATGATTAGTCAATAACGTGGCAGTGATCCCATTCCCGAAGCCAGACCAAATCATATTCTCTATCAAAGCAATTTAAGGACACATTTAGGTCATAACTAATCAACTTTTATTCTCCTGCCTCATTATAGTATACCCTTAGCTCATAAACAAAGGACTGAATACATGTTCACCTGTTCACTCCCCCCATCGGGTCTGCATAATGCCTACTAATTATGTTTGCTCATCTATAAGCCTTAATTATGTTGGGAGCTGATAATTAGCTGGGCTAGAATATGTGCATATGTTTCCTTGCTATCAACCTGGCAGTAATAACGGCTATTCTCATCTCTAAGGAGAATAGGATTTTCTGTGGAAGAACATTTTTAAGTACATTAGCACTTAGAGTAACCATATTGCTTTTTTTTTTTTTTTTTAACCAGTGATAGATTGTGTATTACAGAACAACAGTCCATGCCATTTTCTGTGCCGCTATGCTACTACTTGCTTAATTATTTAGCCATTGTTAGGATCCTTTTAGAAATCTTATCTTTCACATATTGAAGGATCAGAAAAGATGTGCAGAAGTTTGGTGAGGTATTTTTTTACTTTATTTGAAGTGTGCAGCATCAACCAAACCTGGTTACATGTCATAGGATAAAATCTGAACATGCTACAGAGAGTTAATGTTGCATGCAACTGAAGAACCATTTAAGATCTGATATTTGACAACTCAGTATGGTCATACAGCAAGAAGAAAAGCAGAGGTGTCTGATGTGGCGCGACCTTGTTTCAGTTTGTGGTATTTGTCCTTTTTACAATTTGTCCTAAAACTTAACCAGTTACTTGGTGAGAGCTGAGGAAACAGAGGAACCTCGAGCTCTTGGCACTTTTCTTTCTTCTGTTATTGATCATAAATTTCATTTCAAATTGTGCTAATAAATATGTTATCTGAAATCAATAGCTCAATACACACAAAGAGATTGTACAAATAACAAAGCAAAGGCTGGTATCTTTATGACATTAAAGAAATTTTAACACATACTGCAGTAAGGCTCAGATAGATGGGAGCCTCAAGTCTGTCTGAAGACCAAACCAAGAGCTAGGTAAGATGTTCAGTATTATATGATCGGTATACTTAGAGGCAGCATTTGTTGTCTTCATGCCATGGCCAGCATTTGTCCAATTTCTGTGCATGGCAATGTTTCATTAGACAGTTTAATGCTCTAATTAAAGTATTCAAAGTCTGTGTGATCAGCTCATATCCACATCATTTTATTACAGGATGTTCAATGAAAGGAGAAATACAACTAAAATTAAAATACGTCTGGTGTTGCATTTACTGCTGTTCTGTCCGATTTCTGATCTCACATTCTCTTTAATATATATATATATCTACTAACTTATACAGAGGAAAGTTAAGAGAAAGAACTACAGTTTAATGATACATGGTTCTTTTGAAGTGTGAGACTTTAAGACTGTATGCGATGGTATGTCACCAGAGGGGTTTGTCTGTTCTCCAGCAGAACACAATTGGCCGTTTGCGCAGCAGGTTATTATGACCCACAGTTTGCGCGTTTGTTTGCTAGGTGACATCTAGTGGTCGTTGTAATTATGACAGGCAGCAAAGGGCAAAGTGTGGTTAGGTAGTTTACAGAGCAACAAAGTCCACGTCAGGAGGAGGTCGTGGTGAGCGGATAGGTTAACCAAACAGGAATATGACACGGGAGAGCGGTGTTGGACAGTTTATGTGGTTTCTATTATCCATGACCATTCGACAAAGTTAACCACGTTGTTATTATTGTAACCATGACAACGAAGATCGTCTAATGTTGGGGAAGGATTTACTTTGGCCTGAATCGGGATCTTTTTCTGGAGCAAACCAAGTAGTTTTAGTGACTAAACCTAACCAAGCCATGACTGTTATTACAGTAACCATGGTGATTTTTGTCATTGTAACCATGACAACCAAGGCTCAGTACTCCTGCGGCACTATTTCAGGAGGTACTCCAATGGGTCATATTAGGTGGTTGAAAAAAAATGACCTATATGGTTGTTCAGGTTGGAGAACTTCTTGTCTTGTTCCCACTCTATCCCTGGATATGGGCTCATGTGTAATTCCATAAGACACTAAGAAAAACATATAATAAGCCATACATCACCTTTTTCAGTATTCCACATGGTACATTACCTCCCTATCGTGTGATATTTTGCTCACCAAAAAGGAGTTCCCATCTCCTTTGAGGGTCTGTGTATAATGGAAAAACACCTAGAGAGACTCATGAGTGTGAGCTGAATGAATGACTGCAGTAAGTGTAGTTTCTTGATTGTATATAAGATCCTATGTCGAGGGAGAGCTAAATATTCAGGTATATGCTCTGTGAGGTTCCTGTACTTCCTCTGGGAAGCCACATCTGAGTGAAATGTCGCAGATTCCAGGACATCTATAATGCATCTGCAGATTAAATTGAAACCACACTTGAAGACCTACTAGACTGAGTGTGCATGCATAGCACACACACAAGCACTCCACACGTATATACAAAGAAGTAGACCTCGCCTCCCCCACCTGGCCCCATGACAAACACTTAAATGTCTCTCCCTCAATCGGACGAACGTTGACACCATCATATATGCAGTACACAGCCTACAGAGTGGCATTTCCCCTGGTCCCCTGCTGCACAGGGCTCCCTGGCAAAAAGGAGGCTCCTCTAGGGTCAGCACCCCTGGGACAGGCAGTGTTGCTGGCCAAAGCTCTGTGGCTGAGATGGAGGTCATTATGGAGGGATAAGGGGTGAGGTTGGGGGGGCTGGAACAGACATGGTTAAAGGAAAAGGGTACACAGCAGAAATGCCAGCAGACAACACTGGCAAATGAAATGACAACAAATGTCATCCAGCGTTGCCTGTAAGTCTCTTTTGGTAAACTGCTAATACAGTGGAGCTACTGTAAAAATACTGTTGTGTGTGATTGAACACACGGCAGTCACCACGCACAAGTAAAGGTCAAAAACTAATTGAATAACCTGGAATAAGTCAGTAAGTCTTGATTATGTTGTTTTGCAGTGCATGGCCTCCCCTGTTGGCTTGTCTTCTTTTTCTCCCACCCTTTTCTTTTTTCTCAGGGCTTATGCCAAAGTTACTAAACCAGAAAAGTCTGGTCCTTTGGCTCTGCCCGCAGAGATTTAACTCAAACTATGAGATTATTGCCTCCAGTGCAGCTCTGCCTCAGAGAAACGTTTGTTGAACTTAAACCCCAATTTGCCTCATATTGTCCCCCATACTGTGGCTACATGTGATGGTGATGCTGCTGTACATCATGTTACTTGAGGTAAAAGCCTCTGCTAATTACTTAGGATGTACAAATGTATATTATAATTTGTCTTGAGTGGCACACTGAAGACCCTGGGGCTGCAAAGACGGAGGGAGGCTTCATGTTTGTTTTCGTTCTTTTTTGGCTAACGTGTTCTGCCAGCTGTCCAGGTGGCTATTTTTTTACATTTAGCATACATTAGACATTATGTTTGATTTTGCTTTCCTCCTATTTTAAATGGCCTAAAGGAAGAACACTTGCCGTAAATTGTGAAAACCTTTTTACCGGATTGAACCTACAAAAACGTTCATCCGCATTTGCACCAAAAGTGGCAGGATTTCTTTCTTTTTTTTTTTTTTATTGAGTGCTTGAGTGTGTGTGTGTGTGTGTGTGTGTGTGTGTGTGTGTGTGTGGTGAAAGGGACAGGAAGGAAGAGACACATAAATGCGCTCATGAGATTATTCACTAAGTCCTGCATGTGTGTTTGTATGTGTGTCTGTGTGTTATCACTATGACTCAGCCATGCAGATACATGTACATGCAGACATGGGGCCCCTGACACGCACAAGTGTGCATGTGTACGTCTCTGTGTGTGCAAACGCGTGCATTTGCACATGTGATTCTTAATGTTATAAACCTTATGTAAACTCTCCACTCAAGAAACAGCCTTATTATTTGCTGCTGTGTTATCTGTTCTAGTCATTTATTTACCTTCATTTTCATTTATATATGTATGATTTCCCACCAGGTAGATAATAAAATAATGATTTGATTAAACAGTTGATATGATTATTTCATGAAAATCATATTATGTCAAACTAAATAGTCCTACTTGCTGCAACAGCATATTAATACTTAATAAATAATCTATTTCAATTAAACAGTCTCCAACAAAATCATCAGAGGAAAACTCTTTCAGTTCATTAAATCCCTGCAGCATCTGAGGTCGTGATGTGCAGGTCAATCAATAGATGCCAATGAGGGTAAATTCACATTAGAAAACATCACAGGTTTGGGTGTTGGGTCAAGAAGTGACAAAGCAACATTAGTTATAAGCCAAGTTATAAATAACATAACCGCAATAGGGCGAAGTGAAAATACGCTCTCTCTCTGTTAGAGATCCTCTCCTGCCCTGGCTGTCAGTAATCTGCATTACTGCACTATATAAAGTTTATCAAGGTGTGATGTCTGGGTTTGACACCCATGTGAAGGTTTGATATAGTTATTATCTGATTCTAATTATATCAGATGTGCTGGCACAGGCCTACATGTTTGCAGCTACAGTTACACTTGCAAGTCACACTTGAAAGTGATTTAGTTTTCCATACTACCATTGTAAAACTAAAAAAAAAAAGTTAATTAATGTAAGAACAGTGACACTAAGAAATACAAAGGTGCACTATTTCACACATGAAGGTGGAGTTGTAAAACGGTATCTCTCGCTCTGTCCCTCTCTCTTTCTCTCTCTCGCTGAAAAAAGTTGCATCTCTCTGCCTCTCCTCACAGCTCTCCACGTCTCTGCTGAAAGATGCACAACAGCAGCAGCCACAGCTACTTGTCTTTGTATGTTCTCATTGTTTTTTTCCATTGATCCATCCATCCATTTTCTGCCGTTTATCTGAGGTTGGGTCGTAGTGTCAGCAGGTTAAGCAAAGTAATCCAAACGTCCTTCTCCTGAGCAACGTTTTCCTGCACCTCCTGGGGGTTCCTGAGGCGTTCCCAGGCCAGATGAGATATATTATCTCTTCAGTATTTTCTGGGTCTACCCAGGGGCATCCTACCAGTCAGATGTGCCCGGAAGACCTCCAATGGAAAACACCCAGGGGTATCTGAACCAGATGCTCAAACCTTTCAATGCAAAGAGCATTGCCTCTTATTATCATTCAGGTGCTGATTATTAGGAAAAATAAATTAAAGATAAAAGCTCAATCAAGCGTTTTACAAATGTTGGACAAAAAAACAAAACTAGAAGAGACAGAGAGAGATAAAAGTTGGCAGGTAGCAAAATGGCCAGAGTGGATCAGCTCTCATGGGTGTGGGTATTGAAAAACACTGTAATGTGCATTATGTCAAAGAGCCTGTTTACCAAAGAACAAACAGTTGAGTTAGAGGTTTAGAGCCACTTAGCATCACATTCAAGTCAGGTTCAAGTGTAACATTCAAAACTGTAATTCGTACTAATCCAGAGAACAATGGAGATGGAGAAGTCAATCAATTGTACCATACTCGATGCACTGAAGTATTTTTGAAGTATATTTTGTTGCATCTGTTTTGTTAATCGTCTTTGTGGCCATTTTTTTTTTTTAATATTAATTAGTAATATCAGCACAGATGTGAATCATAAAATTACAAATGGCTGAACTCCATTTAGCTGCTTCAGGTTCAGGGTGCTAGTATTGTTCAGGCTGGCTCAGTAACCAATTGTGCTTTAATGAGACACCTGAACAGAACAGGACAATTGTTAATGTGCTTTGACAAGTAAAATGCTGTGGGAAAAAGCCTTTTAATTGTCCACTGCTGTGGTGCATTGGCTTGTAAGACCTTAGTTGTGATATGATTTGTCGCAAGCCTATAATGAATATTTATTTATATACACAATCAATGTGAAGTTAAGCTAGATAGAAACAAGTTACTAACAGCAATAGGCTGTCCTCAGCCCACACAACCACATACAGACCTCACACAAACTCAGTTATCCAGTGAACCCCCTTAAGCCACCACCTGCTACCAAGCCTCAACCCTTCCACAGCCCAAACAACAAACAATGAACCAATGTCATCATTCCCCTCCATTTCAGAACATGTGGCCCATGCGCCAAGAATACGCAACCCCCGTCTTTGTTGACATGTTATCTTAAAGTCAGAGCGTCTTTGATCAGCGGGATCAGATCTCAGAGGGGAATGTGATTAAAAGTGACATTCTGAATGCCGAAGAACTCTGGCAGCAGGGCGGATTTTTCACGCAGTGTGAAGTCGTAAGCTCATAAAAGACATACACCAGTGATTCAAAGCATGTAGCCCAAGCCCACTATTATAATACAGAACTCTCTCTCTTTCTCCTTCTCTTTTTCTCTCCTCCTCTCACACTCCATGCCCTCACTCCTTTTCTCTCATACACATGCTTTTTTTATCCTCTCTTTTTTCTCTGCTGGTTGAATATGCGCTTTGCTGGATGACTTTCAAAGCTACTTGTTCCACTTTCTTACATTTATGCTAATTGGAATGCAAATATTGAGGTTCCCATTTTAAGCCGCTGGTTTTAGGAGAGGGTGCGGGGATGAATGACAGTCTATTGACAACCATGGTTCACCACTTGGAAACCATCAGAGTTGGGAGGGATTTCCAGGCATGAGGAGTTGACAGTGGTTGCAAAGGACAACCAATATGTTTCTCATCTTGACTGAATAACATTTCACACTGCTCTATTTCTTGCTTCAATTGCACACTGTAAGCTCAAGTAGGGAGCCTTTGAAAGGGCTATATGTGCTGAGCCTGAACAGTGGGCTTTTTTACAGTAGGTGTGGTGTTCAATGTGTGCACACCAGCCTAATCTCTCGTCACAAAGGAGCACAGAGTAGGGGTTGCAATGAACTGAATAAGCCTTAAAACCGCCGTTGATCAAATGACTTGCCCAGCCAAGACCTCTTAACGCACACTTACCTGGGAGAGAAGGCTACTTCTTTATAGTTACAGTGTGTGTAATGAATATTGAGGCATATTCAGTTTGATTTCAGCACAGGTAAGGGCCAGTTCAGGGCACTGAATAACTTGACATTCACATTTTTCTTGAGACCTGAGGTGGTAATATGTGATGTACCTGCCTTAAAAAGGTTTTGTCATACAGTCGAAGTCATTGTCAAAAGAGGAAGGACGCAGAAATCTGATGTCACAGGTCTTCATAAATCATATTAGATTTATTTTTTTGGCAGAAAATCCAAAGCGATTTACAAGTCAGTAACAATAATCAAGACACAACACAGTTCGTGAATGATCTGTGAGAAAAGAAGAGGCAATGTTTATGTTGATATTGTGATGGATAGACAGTATCGTGTTCCACCAGGATGAGCATGAATTTAGTTGTAGAAAATGTGTGTTCTTTCATCCATGTAGGTAGATATGATAGAGACTGTGGCTTTGTCTGGTAATGGTAGGTATAATTGCGTGTCATCTGCGTAGCAGTGATATGAGAAGGCATGCAAGTGAAAACTTCAGACCAGTAGGTGGTGGGCATTCCAAAGAGAAGGGGTCCTAGAACAGAGCCTTGTGGCACCCCTGTGAGGAAGCAATGGGATAAAGATATCTGTGCCAAGGCCTGCTGGTAGGTCCAGCAAAATAAAAATCAAGGACTGACCCACAGCTCTCACTCACAGACAACAAAGCTATTTCAGGTGAGTGGCTCCTGTTAAAGCTCAAATGGATAAAGGAGATCATTGTGTGAGAGGAACTCTGAGACCTGCTTGAAAACTGCCTTTTTGCTAAGACTGAAAGTGACCAGCTGATAATTCTCACCTGAGTAGGGATATTTGAATGCTCCTGAATAGGTCTGGAAACATTCCTGAAGCCAGTGAAGCATTTCTCATATTTATTTGCTGGCATTGTATCCTACATGTAGTTAAGCAGCTACAAATCAAGGGAGGAGTAGTTTTGATACCTTGCTCTCAGCGCGAAGAGTGAAAGAAGGACGTGCAGTGCCATTGAACAGGGGAGACAGAGAAGGATGTAGTAAGACTGCCACATGCTAGGCTTTTTGGTCCCTTGCCCGCAGCTGGAGGGCTGAGTGAAGACAGTGGTGATTCATTGATCAGAGAAGACAGAGAAAAGCATCGAGTCGGACTGCTACATGTTTGACTTGCAGGCGGCCTGCCCTCTGCGAGAGGATTGACCAGAGAGAGAGATGTGCCCTTAACTGGGGGAGACCAGTTGTTTCTGAGCATTTCAAAGAATTGCCTGCTGATGAATGGCACCTTTACATTAAAGAAAGAGGCAAAGATATGAGATGAGAGGTTTGTGTCTGGTGGAGGAGTTATTTTTTTGAAGGTGGAAAATAATATCGGAGTGTCTGTGATACTGCTGATCTTATCATGGCAAAAAACTGTTTTGGCAGCACTGATGGTGGATGAGAAGGAAGACAGGAGTGACTGATAACCCTTGAGATCAGTGGGGTCACTGGATTTACACCATTTTCTCTCAACAGATCGGTCCATATCTCTTGAATGGTATTGGTCAGCTAAGTGTGAGGCTGGTGAGAGCAAGCAGGGGGACTCAATGGCATCATTGACCACAGAGAGAAAGTGGGTGGGAGACAGGTTACGGAGGTTGGAACACAGGGTTGTTCTGGGAGGCATACAGTGAAGCGAATGAAATAATGGTCAGAGGCATGACTGTTAGGCTGGCCTTTGTTTTACAGATCTTTATAGGGAGTTTCAGTTCATTGTGCAGCTGTCTTATCCACAAAGTTACTGTTTTGAGTCATTTTTGCAGCTATTGTACTGTCAATTTTCAGCTTCAGCAGGCAAGATGGGTTCAACTGCAGGCCTTGCGGCAGGAGACCCCAGGTCTGCGAGCCTATGGCGTAACAGTACCTGTACCTACGTGAGATGCTTTTAAAATAGATTTGAAAACGTCCATAATTTTTTGTTCTCAAGACTTAATGTAGAGTTTGTCAGGTTATTAAAGACTGAAAAGAAATGTGACCAGTAATATTTGAACACTTCACTCTTTGTGAAGCTTGCTTAGATGGAAAAAGTTAAATTAACCCTTTTGTATCAGGCTGCTGTTTTCAGAGAAAAAATTTGAAATCCCACTGTTCACCCTGTAAATAATGAGCACTGTTAGCAGATAGTGATAGATAATAAACATAGTGGAGCATTTGGCAGGTGGAGATATTTCCCTCAAACCCTGATGTATACCAAGTGGCAACCCACTGTGACGTAAGCCATTGGTTTGTGAACTGCTATTTTGATGCCTCGAGTTTGTAATTTGGCCATCACTATCTCTTTTGAAACCAGAAGGAACTATATTTGGAAGAACTGGTGGTCGCCTGGTACAATGTCAAACACATGGTAGCCACACCCTAACGCTTACCCTGCTTTATGGTCTATTTTCCATGATGGGACAATCATTTAAAAAAAATTAACATTGGATTGTATTGAAGAAGACATGAAACTAGAGACTGAGACTATAACCTCATTACGAAAACATTTACTGAGGTAATAAATCAAATGAGAAGAGGAGCTATGGCGTCTACCAAAGAGCTAAAAGAGAGTGGTAGTGTTTAAGTTGTCATTATAGATCGACTTAATCTATATTAAGTACATAACTGTGGTTTCTACTAAACCTTTCTTATGTTTATGTTAATTGGAACAAATATTTAAGCTCCATTTTAGGCTGTTGTTTAATCAAGAACTAACCTTGTCAGATGTCAGATTACTTCTCAACACATCATAAGGTACAGTCACAGATAAAGTGTATGAGTTTTACGTTTACTTTACCCAGACAAACACAGTTCTGCTGTTTCACCATGTGATGTCTGTTGTCTCTAACTTTTTTGTCTAAATAAGTGATACTGTTGTAACAGCACACTGACGTTATTGATGATATAACTGATATAACTATAATGTCCACAAACTACTTGTACTATAAAGGTGTATAGACATTTTTTAAACTTTTTTTTTTTTTTTTTTTTGAAGTTTTATTTTAGTATTCACAATTTGTTACAGTTTTGTCTGAAGACCTTTGGGTGGGAATAAGTGAGAGAGTACAGTGTTTTATTTTTTTTCTTTCTTTCATTTTCTTTTTTAAACGAGCAAAGTCACTTACTACTTACTACTTCTTTATTTATTTTAATAGGAGAGTATTGCATATACGTGCAGAAAATGTAGATGTTGAATTCTGAAGTAGGTAATGGGTTCACTTGAAATGCTGACACAAAGTCCTTTTGAGAGCCAAAGAAACAACAGTGTACAGAAAACTGCACACAAATGGTGATTTCAAGTCTCTTAGGAATGAGTCATTCATCCTACAGCCTGCGATCACGTACATCAGACATGATAAACAGCTCCAGGTAACTGGCAAGTGCTGCCAAATGCTTGAAAACCAAATTAGCAATAATGAGGGAAATACATTTTCTGAACAAGACACTTAAGTTGTAGATCTTAACATTTATTTTGGCTAAGTTATTTAGAAGGTGAAGTTCTTTAGAAGTCCTTTGGTTGAATTATCTATTCAAGTTGTTTCATAGAGGAAACACACAGTAAATAACAAATGTTTTTACCAAGTCAGTTTGACAATAAAATGTTTCTCCCATGTTTTATTTGGTACTTAATGTCAGTTAATGATGAAGCAGCAGGATTTGCTTGAAGTGCAGTGACCAGAGAAACATAAAAAGCCCCATAGTATGTATGTTGTATGTATGTATGTATCTTATTGTAGCTGTGCGTAGTTGACCCATAAGGAAAGGAGGCAAGGTGCAAAAAGTCCAGGAGCCATTACTCATCAAGCACACCGATGGTATTGATGATATAACTGATATAACTATAATGACGATAAACTACACATACCATGAACTCAATGTCTAAACATAGAAGTAAAGAATGTCAAAGACCGTGGGGTGACAATAGGTGAGGGTGTAGGGAATGAGGAAGAGATAAGATGGAACAACACTATGGCCACAAGTGTTAAATAAAATAAAAAAATATGTCTTGACAAAAATGACACTTAAGCATCTGAATGCTTTGTCTAAATTTATTAAAGCTTAACTTTAGCAGCTAAATAACTGTCTCACATGAACATTGCCCCACTGCTAAATTTGAGTTTTAATGGGTTCAGCAGAGCTATTGGAAAAAAAACAATTTCCCCCAATGGTAAAATTACCCCCATCATGCAAAAATAGAGCAGGAGGGTCATATTGGGATACATGATAATGGTTTTTTGCCTACATTCAATATGGCATTATTTTTGGCCAATTGCTGATGCCAAACCCAATATTTACACATCTTTTTTTCATTTTACTGAAGAGAAGAACATCAGGTCTGTCCTGTGCTAGAATTAACCCTTTCGCCCTTTTTGCGGTGACATGATTGTACATGAAACTTGTGTCCTGCACATTCTGTGTCTTGCCTGGCACAAAGAAGCACACAGGATTTAAAATGTAAACAATAGTAAACTATTAAAAATAAATTCACTAAATCAAAAAAATACAGTTGCCACCAGACCTATTCATTAGGCCATAATGTGCCATGCAATGTTATAGACTAGGCATGAGGCCATTGCAGGGGAAAGCACAAATAGTTAAAGGCCCAACAGTTTACTTTTACATGTCATCCATCTGTTTTATTGCCTCTGCTTTGACTACATATTTCAATTTTCACATATTACTCTAAATAATGAGTGCAATGACTAATAATTCAGTGATATCGTTGGCTGATTACTTTTAATTTGCTCACAATCAATTTTTGTGATTTTATCATTGAAAAATGAAAATCACCTTTCCTGTATTTAGAAGGGAGGACAAGATTCTGCCTCTGCTGCCTTGTTTTTCTGCAGCCATTCCAGTGCAGTACTCTGTCAGCCTCAAAGGCCTCATAAGTGTACTTTCTTTCTGATAAAATCTCTGTCGTTTTGACCTGTGGAATGGTGGATTGTGGAAGATCTGTCCATTCAGACGCAGGAGCTGTTGAAAACCTGAAGGTATTGCTGGCTATGAGGGGGGTCAAAGAATACAGTGGAGAAATTATAGGAGAGCTTGAGAAATGCACGTACTGCATTGAACTTCAGCTGCTGGATACATTATATATATATATATATATATATATATACACACACACAATACAATAATTTACAAAGATGCTTTGTCCCCTGGAATTTGTATAATCTACTTGTACAGCCAGGAGAAGGCTGTAATTCATCTCTTTATCAGTTTCTGGTTGTAATTTTTTTTTTTTTTTTTTAGGACTGTGAGTGCCTCAAAACCCATTTTGTGTTTCAAGCCTTCATTTCTGGAATTTAGAGATAAGTAACATGAAACATAATGGAATAAATATCAAGAAGTGGTTCTGTGAGGCTTTATTTAGCAGTGCCATGAACTGAGTGCTAACTTCAGCATGCTAACATAGTGTGTTCTTAGATTGGCATGTTAATATACTAAAATCTGCTAATTAGCACCAAAACACAAAGTACAGTACAGGATTTATTCATTTATTCTGTAGGCTTTATATAATATAACGATGAGTCTGAACTTAGCGTGACACAAACATATTACAGTTTATATATCTAGAGCTAGATGCAATATATATATCTATAGTTCATATTTGTGCAATTTTTGCAGAATGTTTTGTTGTTGCTTTTGTATACATTGTTGAATATATTTGGCCAGACTATTGAAGTCAGGATTAGAAGATTAACTTCTGAAGCTGTGCTTCACACTTCATTAATGCATATATTCCATATTTACTGCCTGTAATGTGAAGATGGCTTTTTCTGTAAATGAAATAAAATGATTGATTGTATTTTGGAATAAATGGTTTTTATAGCAAAATATTTTGAGGCTCACTGCTCTGCAGGACATAATATTAGATAGTATAATGTTTGAATAATCCCTAATTAGATTCTATTGCTGGCATCACTGCATAAGTAGGAAATCACTGTGCTTGAACCCTTTCTCTTTGCAGATAGGGGTTGACTTCTCGGAGGCAACAATCAAAAATCGGATTTAGGACAACACTCCACTTTAGTTACTCATTCGTGCATTGCCCAGACATTTCAGGAGGACTTCCACCCTCAGTCTGCAAGCTGGCAGTTAAACACAGGTGAGATGTTCAACATAATCAAAGAGACAGTAGGTGGTCTGCCTGCTGTAGTATTTGCTGCTCCTCTGCAAATGAATTAAAGTGAGCTCACTTTCTTGGCATGAGACAGTTTTATATTACCTTAAAACTTAAAAAAATTGACCCGAAAACAGTAGGAGAGGTTATATGTGAACTATGTGAAATAGTGTTGACAGACAAATAAAGTTACATTATACACACAAATAAATAGCCCATCTAGGGTCACATCACTAAATTGCTGACTTGTGTGTAAAATCCTGTTATTGCTAGTTTGTACATCACAATGTTAAATTGGCAGAGTAAGCGATACACTGCTGCTGTGTGCACTGCACTCATAAAACAACACAATGGCTTATGGGATCGGCTGATGACTCAAACCTGCCAAGGACCATGAGAACTGAGTAGCGCACAAGTCAATCACTCACTCAATAGCTGACAGTGCCCTCATCGCAATGGCTTTTGGGATCAGTTGATTTTACAGTCTGTGTTGCAGTGTTACACAACTGAGCAACTGAGTGACACTTCTCTAACTCAACAGTCGTCTCCTACATTATATTCATTTGTAGTATGCAATGCATTTTTAAATAACAGTGTATTTACACAAAAAACTACAAAATACTACAAATTGCTGATAGGATCATCTCAAAACTTGCAGGAAACTGCATTTTGGAAGGGAGCTACTTGTCACAAGTTTCACTGATGTTGAGCTAAATCAGCACCAGAGAGTAAAGGTGCTGGAGGATGAGAAGACTATGTAAAAAATACAGCTTAGGCATCGAATTGTTTCTGTGCCTTAGATGAAAGAAAAAACATCCATGTCTGACAACGACTGATTCATTACTGTTACCACCTGATTCCACCAGCTCAGAGAAATAATCCGGTTTAATGAACAGGATGTTTGGTCAGTCCACCAACACTACCACTGACCACATTTCCATTTCAGAAATATTTGTTCTTGCCTGAGTCTGAGTCTGAGTTAGTCAGTCAGTCTGACAGTCTGTAAATCTACTCTTTATTTTGTAAAAGAAGATTCTGGTTACACATTCAGCAAAGTCATTGCACTAGATACCTGCTGTTGAGTCCTATCCTGATTGTTTTTGGCTGTGCAGAGAATCATAATGTGTGATAATCTTTTGGCAGTAAAATATATATATGTTTTATGTGATCTGTAAAGTAAGTTCTCCATTATTCCCAGTGAAGCACTGACTCACCTGTGATCTTAGAAAAACATCTCTCTGCAAAACAGAGTTGACTTAATAGAATAGTTCTGCCTTGCAGATGAGAATACAATGAACAGCATGGGCGCGTCACTGACTCATCTCGATTATGTTCGCCTGGCTCTAGGATCATTTATTGAAATTCTTGTATGAATTATTTCTTCTCCTTGGTATATTAGACATTGAAACTTCTCTTTTGGTCGCATTTTTAGCCATGCTGGTGACATTTATGACCCTCAGATGATGAATTCAGCTGACTCTGATGATGTCTCGCCTTTTCCATCATGAGGTTGACACTTTGGGTTCAAAGGGAAATATCTCAACCACTGGATGGATTACCATGACATCTGCTCTGAGCATTTATGTTCCCCAGAGGATACATTACAACTTTGGTGATCGTCTGACTTTTTAGTTTGTCCTGTTCTTTAGATTATGACCAAATATCTGAAAAGCAATAGACGTGCAATTCCCATCAGCCTCAGCTGTGGTTCGTGCTTAGTGCCAGTAACCAAGTATTAGCACGCTAACACTAAACTAAGACAAGTGAACAAAGTAAGCATTACACTAAATAGCAGCCTGTTAGCATTCAGGTTCAGTTACCATCCAATCCAAAACCTCACCTCTCCTGAATCATAACAATGAATTAAACATTTTTTTGTGGAAAGAGCCTTGTCAAACTCCCTGTCAGTTACCCATTCACTTGCAAACAGCAGCAAAAAAAAACCCACAAATGTCAACAGAAGTGGTGACAAAAAAACACTGTAATAAATTAGTATAGGAAATAGAAATATATTTTCCTTTCTGTTCCAGTGAACCATCCTGTGTTTCATAGTTGAAGCTTTGAAACTGCAGAGGCTTATCTTTTCTAACACAGTAATTAGTAGTTTTATGGTTGAAAACATACCAGCCAGACTGGGCAAACAGAACTGTCCACCCATGTCCTGCTATATTTAACTAGTGCTAACAAGTACAGTTGTATCGTGAGTAAAATGTTTAATATTTTGTTTGCCATCATGTTGTTGGTGCAGCTCATATGTCAAATATAATATAGACAAAATAACCACACAGCTTTAAATAATCTGGTCACTGTATTTCGCCGACAGTAACGTGAGGCTCACTTTAATTACGGCAACAAATGCCATAGGTTTGTCATCACCCGGTAGGAGAGAATTTGTACCGGCCTTTGAATGAACTTCAATAATAAAATAGTTTGGCTGGCTCTCGCAGTATGATCACATTTAACAACCTTAGTTCTCTGTCTGCAAAGGTCAGGCTGACATAAACCGAGCAGAAGAATACCTCTTTCAGTCACACTCTTATAGACATGTATAGTTTACAGAAAGTTCATTGGATTTATGCTTCTTTATGTACGCCACAGTAAGTCTGCTCTCTACTTGAAATACCCCTGCTCCTGATCCAAAATATACGACCACATCAGTGCCATTTTCTCTGTTTACCTGGGACTGTTAGAATTGATTTTACAATTTTATTGAGTACCTCTGGCTACACTTTTAATCCTCAACAAAGCAAAGTCCTAAACTCAGATCTTTACACACAGCCATTTTTGCATCTCTAAAGTCTAGACTAAAATCAAAAGTTCATTAGGGTTTTCCCTCAGGGTTCCTTAATGGCAATCCAGCCATTACAGAACAAGAAGGAGATCAGTGAGGAGATCAACCAACTCAGATCAGTACCTTTTTAGAGGGTCAATGGGTACAATCCCATACACAAACAACCTAATAGTATATCTCTAGGATTGTTGATCAGTATGACTCAGCAGTTGCTACATCAGATAAACTGATATTTCTGGCTTTCAACAAATCAGAAATGGCACATTTCAGCAATGATGAAGCATTATTGCAGCATGTGTTATGGTGATGCTGTTTACATTTCCTCTGCAAGAATCCATTTTTGAAATCTGACACAGTTTGTATCAATGTATGGGCTGATATACTGCATCATCCTGAATGCAATATGGTACGAGTATAAAAGAGAGGAATGCGTGTAGAGTATACTGAATGGATATATGGATGTATTATACTAACACTGTCATTTTTCATCATTAGCACATTTTAAAAGCATCATCATACACTTGATACATAAATAGAAAACCAAATAAATAATATGTGTTGAGAAACGATATCATGGCACTAAATCAGCACTGATGGAGATGGGTTAGATATGATAATTGATACCAGACATCTGGTTGAGGGAGGCAGGGCCCGAAATGTCCATCTATTAAAATGGATTGTGATTATCCATTTAATAATATAAAACAGTTTACGTATAAATGGAAACTGTAAATCCAAAATTGGCTAAAATAGTGATCCTTCATTATTTAATTTAATTGACTTATTTTATTAAAACTTTCCTGTTATATTCCTATAAAAAAATAAAAAAAAGTCTGACCACATTGTTATTGGCTGCTTGCTGACTGGTATGCTGGTAGCACAGTTAACAGTAGGTGGTTTCAAGGTGATTCATGGTGCTTTTGTACTGACTTTTTTTGTGGCACAATAGCATTATTAGCTTTGATAGGGGCAGTAATTTGCTGAGTGATTTGTGCTCTCACATCCGGAGGCAGCATTATTGTTCAAAGGGAAAACATGCATTAATGCATAAGTGCAATTAACAACCATTTTACCTTGTTTCTTTAACTTCTTTGAATATTAATGCTAAAGCAAATTAAATTCAACAAGACAGTCTACAGCCATGCTAGCACAGAACAGGACACAGAAACTGCTTTGAACTAAAGTCAATCGTCAGCACCCCCCCAAAATTTTACATTACGACACATGCAAAAGTTAGACATAAGGTTAACTCTATTCATTTTCTCCTTTAAGCTTGTTAGCATGCAAATATATTTTCAATTTTTGATCTTAGACCAACTGAAACCTAATGATGGTGCTAAAAAAAAGTGAGAGCTCACGCAAGTGACCATGAACATTTAAACCAAAAAGTCATTGTAATTCATCCAACAGAGGATGTGATATTTCAGACTGGGCCAAGGGGGTTAATCTACAGATCAACCAACGGCTCCATATTGTTATCCATAGAATCAAGCCATTAATGAGGACAAAAGAGACTGTCCTCCAGTAAAAATAATGAAGGGAGAGACAGGGATGAGGGAGGGTTGAGTGAATCATTGACAATGAAACAAGATTTTAGCCATTTGAAATTGTGAAATGTTTTCAGTTCATTATAAAATTGTGTTGGGACCAGTTAAACTGCGACAGGTGAGTACAGGGTCCAGCAATGTGGCCCAGGACGCATGCATGTGGCCACATGTGGCCCCGACCACTTTCGAATGTGGTGATCGGATCTCAAAAATGTTCTTAAAACAAGATCAGCTGAGATGGACATTAAAACGGAACGGGGCCTTTGACACAGACGCCACAGTTTCTTTCCTAATTTTTAACCAAAAGTCATCACCGTTTCTTCTATCCATGACCGTTCCACAACCTTAAACACATGTTTATTATCTGTAACCATGACAACAACAGCCCTTTAATTTTAAGGAAGCACATGTGTACACCCCGAACCTGGATCTTTTCCTAAACCAAAGCAAACCAAAGCTGACTGTTATAAGTCATAAGCTTAACTTGATGTCAATCATTGTAACCATGACGATGAAGGCCCGGTACACTATACGACCCGTGTGGTCATTCAAAAATAAGATAAACAAATCAATTCCAAAAGGAATAAAGTACGAGAAATTGAGTTACTGACAGATTTAATAAACTTTGTATGATACAGAGTTTTCAGCAATAGTATATTGAATTAGTGTGTGGTTCTATATTCAGATTGACAATGTGGTACAAGCTGTATTGTGCCCCGGTGTGTCACTGATCAGGGACACAATATAGCTTATCTCACTTACTGTCCCTTCAGGTTACTTTTCACGATTCATTTTCATCGTTCTAATTATAATTATAGATACTTTTCCAAGGCTTTCAGTCGGCACACAGTCATTGTTTTCAAGTGCCAAATGAATGCGGTTTATCGTAGGTCGTTAGTACTTTTTTGTATTACAGGATGACGTCTCTCGACAGAGGGTAGAGAGCCGTGAAGACAGCATTTCCTGTCAGCCCGCAGCACGTCTCATCCTGACTCAAGGCTATGATGAAAGGTCAGTTGTGGGCTAACAAAGGCAAGGGTGAGAGGAAGAAAAACACGAATTAAGCACCACACACCGTAGGCTGTGTGACCACACACACATTTAATAACAGTCCAGCAGGCACAAAGGCAGCATGGCCATGGGGGAGAGGAGGAAGAAAAATAAATAAATAAATAAATACACTCACACACGTTCATGGTTATTTTTCAGACCCACAACATCCAAAATCGTGTTATTTCAGTTTCCAAAAAGCTCCCTACTTGGTCTGCTGCAGGGTTATGATGTTGATGTGAACAAATTAAAGAAGCAATCCATGACCTCCTTACTGCATCTATTTATTTTTTCATTTTTGTGCCCATTGTTGTGATGTCTCTGAGCAGATCATCTGTCTATCAAAATTATTTCACGACTTTGCAATTCTTATTCGTTTTATTTCAAGCGTATTAGAAATTTTCAAACATGCAACTTCCTGTTCAGCAGAGCATTTTCCAATATGTCTGCGTGTTTTCAACAGTAACTAAAAAAGCTTTCATGAACTGGAAACAGACGGGTTTGAATCACTGAGGAGCATTTGCAGATCATTACTTAAAACTACAACAAACCCTGACAACATCTATTTCACTATTTTAGAAAATGACATCAGCCATTGCTCTGTTTGCAAAAACACACTGATTACTGTCATTCCACACAGATTTAAAGTCATTTAATCTTGCTCTACACCTACAAGGTATCCACGTCAGATATAAACATTACGCTGAATATTTATTAGAACTGGATTTAGTGTCTTCATTCATTCTCTGACTTCACAGGATTTCTCTCACAATCCAATGAATTTTAATTTTTCATTCACTGTTTACACAGATAAGTTGCTCTGTCAGGCGTTCTCCTTTCTGCCCTCCCTCCATCTTCTTTATTTTTTGCATTTGATCTTCCTTGCTGTTCTTCACACTAATTTCTCAGACACTTCACACACAGCAGAAAGCCTCACAGCACTCTGTTTGTCATGAGCACACACCGATGCCAAGAAAGCTACAAATGACTGCTACTTTTTTGAAAACTGTAAATGCATTATCAAAATTAGGATGCATTTCATCAAATTGCTAAATCAAGGAACCAATCACAGATTGGTGTGAGATTCAGATCAGATTTTGTGGTTGCACAGAAGCCAAAATGCATTACAAACACTGCTGTTATTGTGTTTGACAGGTTCTAATAAGAATCACATCTTCCTGTTGTTTTCAGACAGAGAAGAAAAAGAAAAAATCTTTTTACCTATGACTGGAATGAAAGCTTTGAGGCGCGCCAAGCATTTCCCCTTTCATTTGCTTTCTTCTTCAGAGCAGCTGAATGCGTATGACACACTCCAACAAGAGCTTCACATTCACAAAACTTCTTGCCACTGACGCTTTCATGCCATTACCTCGGGTTGCTGAGGCATCAGCAGCAGAGCTGCATCAATCCTGGTTTCAGTGGTGCTCTGAACACCTCCTCGGTTTTTTATCGCTCCATCTCACAGTCTCTTAAATTTTCTCCTTCACATCATGAAAAGGAAACAAAGAATTATAATATAAACGTCCAGTGGTTAAAAGTAACTGATTTGCTTAAGTACAGTTTGGACATATTTGTATTTTACATGAGTATTTCCTTACCATCAGGTAGTGTAGTCAAATGCCTTGAGTCCCCAAATATTGCTCAGTATTGCAATGACTTGCGACAAGCGAGAACATACACTAAAGTGTGCATATTCAGTTCAGTCTTCCTCTACCATTGTGCCAACTAACTGCACAGTCACCATCAAATTGACACAATGACCCATGTGTCCGGGCTCCATCTAACAATCAAAAAGTCACCTGCTGAGTGTGAATGCAGGGTTTTCTCTAAGCATCTGGAGACTTATGTTGAGGTTGCAGAGGCGAGACAGAGGTTCTCTCATCAGGTAGCAGTAGTTATAATATTAGAAGAGTATTCTTTAGAAGAAATAAATTAGTTTCTACAGCAGCAGTAATAATGTTTACAGCAGCAGAGTCACTGTATATCAACTCAGTAACATCTCTCTGGAAACTAATGTAAATGTCAATAAAGTAAATAATATTTCATGACATGAAAGCGCTGAGTGAAAGTGAATGAAGCACACACATATCAGTAACTGTCAATCATTCTGCCTCCTCCACCTTTCCACTGCTGATGTCGCCTGCAGGTAACGCTGCTGGAGCGCTAGCTAGCTTGTTCATAACAGTTCTCTGATAGCTTAACGTTAGCGCTGCTGGGCTTGGCTTGTGTAAAACCTACACCTACACTTCAACGCACTCAAGGACATGAAGCATAGTTTTTCTGGTTAATTTGGTTCAGGCGCTGCACTTTTGAAACCATGTGTGAATACATTGCACAAGTAAATAAAATGTTTGTTTTTTTTCTAAGTCAGTGGGTCATTTGCATGTGTTTGCATGTGTCTTCTTGGCACCTATGTTACACACAATGCACATTGAGCAGCGGGAATCTGGCTGGAGATTCAGATGCATTATATTAGTAAAAGCTAATCTAGACTCCATCTTCAAGCAGACATGAGGACATCAACTAAGGCAATTTATCAGATTTCGTGCATCTCCCTCTCGAGCCGCTAAAGGTTTTGTACATGTCTCCCCACACACGTGCAGCAATAGCCCGCTCCTTCAGACCTGCAAACACACTCTTAGTAGGTTTTTTAATGCAGGTCTTTTACTGGAGCACTTTTACATTATTGCAAAACACTTTCACTTGAGTAAAGGATCTGAATACTTGCACCGCTACTGATACATCTAGTTTTATTTTATTCAGTGTCACCATGTAGGGAGCCTCCCAACTGCAAATACATGTGCTTCCTTTTAACAGTGGCACACATTAATGAACAGCTCTGTCCATCAAGCTATACATGGACTAAGCTGCTTTTTAAGCCTCAGTCTCTGAAGCATTGGGCAATTACGGACACCTGTTATTGAGTTAATTGCCCAATTAACTCATCCATCATTAAAACAAAATAGGTCACGTAAATTAGTGCATATTTACACCAACCTATGGGATGAGAGCAACGTGCGCAGGTGTTTCTATATTATGGACGGGTTTCCACGAAGTGCGAGCAAAGACATCTTCCATCTGTCCGCGCATTTAATATATACTCTTATTTCAGATTACAATTTAAGAGATCAATTATTTAAATTAAAATTAGTTATCAGGTGGAATTCACATCCTCTGCGGCTTCAGCCAGCTTCAAAGCCTGCTCGCACTTTCACCAGCGTAACCTTGATACAAAATAAAAGGAATTAGGAGTGCTACAGTCTCTCTCATGCTCTGCCAGGCAACACAGCGCTCTGTCAAGGAGTAAAAAGGAGAGGACAGGGAGGCAGACAGCGCGCCTAAGAGGACGTGAGGCTTCTCCGTGCTCCTTGTCCCGGGCTAATTGCCTGTAGAAATTTACCCTGTCAGTGAAATTACATCTTTTGTGAAGAAACGACATATATAGATCTGTCGCAGAAGGACCCCATCTGCACATGCATGGCTTCTGTCTGTGACACACACAAACAATCAGTTGTGACACACCAAAGGCAACAACTGCAATGTCAGAAAAAAAAGGAAGAGAGAGAGAGAAGGAGAGAGAGAGAGAGAGAGAGAGAGAGAGAGGGAAAGAGAGAGAGAGAAAGAGCAAAAACAATGCCGACTAAATTCTGATTGTAATAATCTGCATTTCTTTAGAAAACATGATGTGATTAAAAGGAGCTGCTATCACTTTTTCATTTCCCCAGTGTTCAACAAGCAGAAAATGTCTTTTCCTTTATCTTACGTTAATGTGACAAACAGTGTGCTTTGTGATTTCTGCCAAAGAAATCCAATGTCTCTTTTGATTCAAACTGGGTGGTGTGAGGATTGCTGGGAGAATGAGAGAGCAAGAGGAGGATGTCAAGGGAAGAGAGATGAGCATTCACGAGGAGTGTTTATCAAAGCAAGTTGTTTACACTTGACAAACTCTAATCATAATCATAATAATCATAATCAGCAAAGGGCATTCCAAGCAGTCAGGGTATCTGTCTGCTGCAGCTGATCCAGCCCTCAGTTTGGACTCCTCCAAAAAAAGTCAGGGGGCTTGAGGTAAGTGGTATTTGTAGGTGCAGGGTGAGTTGATGGGGAAACACTGAGAGGGGGAATAAACGGTGTAACATATTTTAACTGCATGCTCAAACCCAAATCATATGTTCCAGTTTACAGCCAAACTGTTGTTCGTCGAGCACAAACTGTCTCAGTGTGTGTTTCCATCCATGTCCCTCTGTCTCCTCTGTGGTAATAACATAACAGCTCCCCCCAGTGTTAGGAGGAGGAAATGCCAAGCATTGCAAAGTGCTTTAAAGGAAAATGGGAAGGGAAAATGAAATCGAGGACATTGAATCTGAAGCTTTGCCCCATAAATTCATTTTTATTATGAGGGATTTTCCAGAGTCATAAAACACAAATTTGGATGAAGTTGTCAGGAGGAAACCACACGCCCCAAGTACCCTAGAAAAACATGTTTGTGTCTGAGTGTTTGTGAATGTGAATGAGTTATGCCCTTTCTTACTGGTATGACGAGTAAATTCTGCTTTAAAATGCACACTGTTGTTAGTTATTCCAGTATCTAATTTCTCCCACATGTCTGACGGCCACAGAGTTTGGGCGCCGGCGTAAATAAAACAGCACCAGTGGCTTGTAAATACAGAAAAAGACTGAGCGTTGCTTGTCTTATTTTACGATTCCAGCGCTCCGTTCTTCTCCCAGGAGTTTTTGGGAGCGTCTTTTGGGATGAGGGGTGTTCTACATTTTCAGATGGGCTATGTATCGTTGTGCCGAGCTCCCCCAACAATCATGTATCATCGTTTGAATTATCATTGTTGCACACACACAAAAAAAAAGTGCTCTCCTGACAGGCCTCGTGCTGCCAAAAATGGGAGTTTTATAATGGAATGTACCACAAAAAGCTCAAAGGATTAATACCTGTCTTGATATAAACATAATAGAACTTCCTGTAGGAGGGACACATGGTACCAGGGAGGGAATGATTGTATTCAGGGGCCGGTTATATTTAAGATCAAAGTATTCTTTTAAAACAGGGTCTTTGCAGGATTTTATAGATCTACAAGTTTTCCTATTTAATGTCTCCAAGACTGTAACAGGGGCTCCTTGTGACGGGAGCTTCAGATATTTGAAATTATATAAATTAAGTAATGAAAATAACATTAATCCAGGTTAGATGTCCTAGTCATGTGAAAATGATTTCCTCTTCTCCTTTGCCCTCAATATCACCTCTTATGCCTTAAAATAAAATCCTCCATCATTCTCTAAAATCAAAATTTCCTTGGCTTCCCGTGCCCTGCCGAAAAATTAATTCACAATTTTACCATTTTAATCTGGCTTCATGAAGCCATAAAAGAAAAGAGAGAGAAAAAAATCTCAGGTGTAATATAAAACCAAATGCATTAGTTGACAGGGCACTGATGAATGTCAAATCCATCCCGCCGTGCGAAGTAGGGGGGAATTGATCTCTTTCCATTTGGAGCAATTTTTTTTTTCTCTTCGGCAGAGCTGGTCAGCATTAGGCTCTGCCGCCTGCCCCGATTACAAATGCATCAGTATGCTCTGTAATACCATGTCCGCTATTCCCAAATGCAGCCCCCCCAAAGTCAACTGAAGGTTGTCGGCGGCTCATGTAAATGAAGCTTGATTGTAATAGTTCTAAGTGGATTCCACCCACACAATCCTGTCACATTCACTCATTGTTATCCACAGTCCCCCCTCCCATCAGGGTTTACGCCGTAAATAATAAAAGTTGTGTCACTTCGCAAATTACCCAAACAGCTTATCACTTATTCATTGTGGTGTATCACAACAACTCCTCGGTGCGTACAAAAGCCACAACAAGTCAGACACAGGCTTTTGTTAATGAACTTGGAAGATTACCAGATCTGAAAATTAACTGACAGTGTTGCTGGTTTCTTTCCCCTCGCGTGCGTCTCTCTTCTTTTTTTATTCCTGTTTACCCACCAGAGACAAAAAAAGAAATAGACAGCTATGAGAAAGTACAGAAAATAGGTTGTTTTGTTTGTGATGGTCCTGTCAGTTTGTATTCGACTTCAGCATAGTGTTGTTAGTCTTATTTCTCAGGGAGAGACAGCTGATTTAAGGTAACAGCTCCACAATAGATAGGTGTCCTTCTCATGCAGAACTACTGAGCTTAGCACTGAGTAGCTAAGGAAGAATATTTGAATGAAAAAAAAAAAAAAAAGCTAATCTTCAGAGACACAATGCACATAGAAGAGAGCACGATCCACGGCACACATAAGAAGCAGTAACACGGCATCTTTGTAAAGGCAGGAAGAGGCGAGTGTGACATACCATGTTCAGAGAGCCTTTTTTCCTATATTATCTGCTCTACATGTTCTGCCAAGTCTCAGCTTTTCGACAAAAAGGCTCCAGGACAGTAATTGAAGAAGTGTCACGTACATATGGCTCACAACATAATTGGATGGTTGAACTCTCAAACAACAGCTGAGGTACAATTTGGAGTCCATCAAAAAAAAAAAAGAAAAAAAAAAAGCCCAATGCTCATCAAATACCAACTGGACAGCAGTGAAACGCCAATGCTGGAACTTAACCATGCAGCAGTTAGGTGATTGAGTTAACGGCACAGCGCAGTTAATTTTTAGGGCCCCTTTGAAAATGATCTTCTGCTGTTCATTCGCCACAGCCTCATGGCCCCTGTAGCCATTTTCCGCCTGGCTGCCCTTAATTCTGATCTGCAGCCACCTCGCTCATAGACTACAGTGAGGTACAGAGGCAGAATATTCCCAAGGTGGTCACTGAGACGCCAGAGATAGAGACAGATTGATATCTCAGATAATAGAAATTGCAAAACTTTTATGTAGAGAGCATGATGTCAGTCAGAGAAACTGAATCCAACCAAAGCTTTGGTACTTTTTCTGGTAGCTGGACCTCTAAAAATATGAGGCGCATCTATTAAACGTATGCCACTGAATACCAAGCATACGGCTGAGTGTGCGGCTAAGGCTAAGCTAGCTGTCGATGGTCAGTAAAAAAAAAAACAAAAAAAAAAAAAAAACCTTAAACTAGCTACTTGTTATCCATAAATGTCTTGGTCACTCTTTACCACGTGTGAAATAAAGAATTTATTTCAGCCAGGGACCCAAAAAGCATGTTTCTGTTCAACCAAGAAGGCCCTCGTGCCGGCGTAGTATTTTTATCGTGACCAAATAAGGGGGAAAGTGCAATTTCAAGGCAATCATTCAGACAGTTAAAACATTTTAGTCTGGGTCAAAGTGGTGAACCTACGAACTGACCAGCAGGCTTGATATCACTATTCACAGAGCCATGCTGGCCAGAAGATGCCTTCTAAATGTCCTTCTAAAGGGCATAGACAAACAGGACTAACAGATAATTTAACTGTTGTCATGTTTGACTAATTATCAGAGTAAGATCACTATTTTTTTTTTTTTTTAGTTAATTGACTGATATTGGATGAGTAACTTTCCCATTATTGTAATTCTCTAACTTCTTTAACGTGCTGCTCACATCAACATTCATTTTGAGTTATTCTACCATTATACTGTATAAATAACCATTACTTTTTAAGGTGATTACATACAGACCAAAATGCTTTTCCTCCCTTTCTCTTTCTTCTTCTCTTCTCCCCACAGATGCTCAGAAGTCTCATAACCCTTGGGGAAGGCCAGGGCTTTGCCGTCAAGGGATTACTCAAGTTTGAGGAATAATGACCCCCCTTATCTCTCCCAGGCTCTTCGCAGAAGCTTCTCTGGGGCCCTGTCAGTTCCAGGCCCTCCAGTTTGGATGGATATATCAATGGAGATCCCTCCCTCACTATTACATGCTCTTCCTCATCTCGCTTTCCCTGCCTTATGCCCTTTTCTAGCTGATAATACCTCATTGTGAAAACCATAAAAAAGGGGGAAAGTTATCTCATTTTCACCTGAGGTCATTTTTTTGGAGGGGGAGTGGACTTTTTTTTTTTTTTTACTAATGGCTTTCAACTTTGCTTCACTCCATCTGTGGTCCTGTCTTCTTTCTCTCCTTCTCTTGGTCTCTCTCTCTCTCTTTCTCTCAGGCACACACACTCACTATATCTCCCCCTCTTTCTTTCTCTGTGGTGCATTGGGATAATGGGCTTCAGCTGCGAACAGTGGTCTAATTTTAATTCCTTTTATTCCAGCTAGTCCAGCCACCGTACATCTGTAAATGCATTTTGAGATATTGTCCATTCAATGTCAATTGAAGTTAATTGTCCATTGACTTCCTCACCTCCTACATTCACTTATTATTGCCTCTATTAGGGGATTATCTCATTCTGAATGACCGCTATGGCAAAAGGGGCCAAAATGTCAATTGGACAAGTAGGTGGGACAAGAAAAGGTTTTAGGTTTGGGTTACTTAAAGGTATTAACATATTGGCTTTTCAAATTAATATATTTCTGGTTGCAATACATGTTATAGTTGGAAAAATAAACCTAGTACAATTAAATTTAGTTTAGTCATCTAATTTCTGCTCTGTTGTGTGGTTTCGACAATCCCATTTGTTTTCAATCAAATCACCAGAGAGCAGAGAGAAAGTTAAATAAATAGTCACCTTCATTTCTCCACAACAATGAATAAGAACCCTTCTCTACTGCTACAACCGGGAACACGGCAACCTTTTTAGGAGCTCAGGAACCTGTGTTATGACTGTATGAACCATGGGCTAAATCAAGAGTCTTCAACTGGAACTGGAGGGATTATAAATAACCTCTTTAATCATAATTAGGTTCTTTTTTTTTTTTTCAAGGAAACTAAGAAAATGTAAGATACATGTGCTCAATTTTACAAAAAAATTTTACAAAAAAAAAAAAAATGATTTAAAAAGTGTTGCTGCAGCTTCCCTTTTGCATCACCTTTTGTTTATTGAAATGAAAAATTGAGAGGCAGTGATTTGAGTACCATCACATGACCAGTGCCACAAAAGCAAGAAGTTTTGTGCTGGTTTAAATAGGAAACTTAAAAATTCTCAGTTAAAGAAAGGGCAGCGTCTGGGTCCAGATCTGGCCCTGGAAGCTATGGGATATTATTTTCTGGTAATTTTCTTACTGGTCAAACCAGCCCAGTATTCTTACGAATTACATTTCTATTTCAATTTCCTGTTTTCCTGAACCTCACGCATAATTCTATCTAATACTAAGTCTTGGAGGCAAAACAAGTAAGAGACAGGAAGTAAAGGTGATGAGGTGGGGGTGAGGAATGGGCAACATGTAGAACATCATAATGTTCATGCAGAAAACTGGACTTGGTGTCCTGCCTTTTATTTACCATGACAACGAATTTTACACAACTTTAAATAAATGTTTTAGTTGTCAACCATGAAACTGGAAAAGTGAACAAACAAAAATTTTTATCCATTACTATTATGTTAATATAAGAGGCAGGCAAATCAAGGTAAAAAACTGGAGATGCTAACTATCTATTCAGATGCCAAGGATTTCTAAGATTTCTCTGCTGCTAAACATTGTTTCTCGTCGTAGCCATTGTTGTGTTTAAAAGACATTCGTTTATAATACATCCTCTGAGCAACGCTACATCTTCATGGTTTGAAGGCTACAGTGAGTCGCTATCACAAAGTGATGGGACAGGCAAGGGCTAACTGGTTAGCGTGCTGACTTAAGTATCGAATACAGACAATGTCATAGCGTTAACATTAGCATTGTTTTTCACCACTGGAGACAGCTCTTGAAGTGTAAAGGACTGAAGTTTGATGCTAAACTCACAACATTTCTTCTAAATAGCTGTTAATACAAACATTAGCTGTAGCAAGAGTAATCTCAGTAACGCGCTGCAGAAGAGTTGCAAGTTGATGTGATTAAAAGGGAGCTAGTCAAATCTCAAACAATGAGAAATTGTGTGGAAAATATTGTATTTCTGTTTATTTAATGTAAAAATTTGATGAACTTGATTTTTTTTTTTTTTTTTTTTTAGAATCCCTGTTGTTTGCAATAAAGTTATTGGAAAGCGCAAATTTAAAATGTGCATAGAAATAGCTGAATGAAAATGTGCTTACGCAAGACAATCTGCGGTTTTGCAAAATTGCTGTTGTCTGGCAATAATGTTATTCAGAAACAAGCCTTGAGGCTGCTCCAACTTGTGTACAACATTTATTCACACAAACAAACACTGACTGGGTTGACAGGTTGGACTAAAAATGGTCATTTTTTCATCGGGGCTTACTGAGGGATGTTGTGGGCTTTCCAATGAAATAAGTGAGTGAAGCATGGCATTTAAGATAACAATTAAGACAGGGAGTGAAATGAAAAGTAAGGACCTTTGGTGATTGGTTCAATGTGGTCATGTAGCTTGCTAAAGTACAAAAAAATAAGAAAGTACAGTCAGTTCTTCACTATTTCAGTTTTTACTCAGACGACTCAAATCGCACTAAATAACAAGGACACAATGTGTTGTTGTCTTGTTGCATGAAAAAAAAGGGTTTCATTGTTTCTTGGACAATTTGGTGGAAGAGGCCCATTAGAAAAGTGTCAGGTGCAATATTTCAGTTCCCATACACATAAAATTTATCTTGCTAAAAGGCAGAGTGAAAGTAATGGGCAGGCTCGGTTTCATGGGTAGGAGCACACACAGACAAAGGCAGAGTGCAATGAGTGATCAAGAGTCATAATCAAAGACAAAACCAAACCGGATCCCTTCCTCTCTCCGTCTCCCGTTGCAGTGAACTTCATAACCCTTTTCGTTCAACTCTACAACTTCTCCACAACAATTCCTGGTGGACCAATGAGGAGAAAAACAATGAGCGAATAGGACAGCACATCAAAACTTGGCTGGCTCACATGTTAGCAGGAGGTCTTGAGCATCCTGGAAAAGTGTTTTTGTTTGTTGTGAGGGATGAAGCCCCACTTCTCGTGTTGGTTGTGTGCAAGAGGAAAATAACCCAGAACAACCCAACGCAATTTAAAGCTTCAAATGTTCCTTTTTTTTTTTTTTAAATGTATATATTTAATTGATTCTGTGTTTTATGTTAACCAACGATCAAAGATGGTCAGACAAAGTAAACAGTTAACATGGGCATTTACATGGGCAACAAAGAAACTTCAGTGTTTTTTTTTTTCCTTTTTGTAGAATTCACTTGGTGCTGTGTTCAGTTTTACAGTCTAATAAGCTACATCTTCATGATCATCTTATTGCCTGAGAGAATGAGTCAGATGTCAAAGACCAAAACAGAGAAACAAAAAAACAGATAAGTTTCCATGAACAATCCCATGCACTCCACCACTGCTGGCATTGTGAGCGCTGACACCTATCACCTAACCTAATAACACCCTGCTCCACATACATCATCCCAGGATTTGATTAGAGATCTGATTTATTTATTTGTTTAGCACTGAGACCCCACTGTCATTATTTTCCCTTGTAAATAATTCAATAAAAATGTCATCCATCGCCCTGCTCTACATTAATATTATGTGTAATAAAGATAGTGGGAGGGAGCAGGTGTACACAGGTACAATGGGGAGAAGCAGACACACTCAGCAGCGTCAGAGCGGATAGTAATATGACAAGTCAAAACAAAAGAGCAAGATTTGTAGAATAAGTACAGGAATCATACTTAACTGTCAAATTATAGACAATATATGACAAAGCAAACATGTGAATGTCATGGTGGTGTGCTGCACAAGTCCCTGCACTGATGCACAGAACAGAGCTCACGCATTGGAGTTTACAGTGAGACTGAACATTTTCATTTCACACTGTGTTTACTGCACAGTAAAAAGCTGAAAGCTTTATTTATCTCAAACTTGGAACTTACAGAAAATGAAACATCATTAGACCTTCACTGGACTTTTTTATTATCAGTGGGTCAAATGACAATGTCATATAAAAGGGGGAGCTTGCACTGTGAATTATTGCCAGTGCACTACACTGCAGCTCTAGCCTTGTTTTGGTTTCCACCCCGCAATGTTCCCCAGCAGGGTTTAGAGGAGCTTGGGTCTATTTTTTTGAGTTTGGAGGACATGATATAACACACTAGGTTGTATAACTCTCAGTTTTACTGACTTAGATCACTGAAGGGTCCTTCCATACTCTTTCCCACTCTGTAGAGGAGAGTGAAGTCTTATTCCCACTGGGAGAGGGGTCTAAAAGTTGAAATTATTGGAGGAGTGAATCTGCAACCTGTATAGACCAGTCACAGTAACTTTGTCCAAGGCTAAAAACCTAAGAAAATCATTCCTGATTGGGTAAACTGTAAAAAATAAATAAATAAAAAAAATTAAAAAAAATTTGGATGTTGCAGCCTTTTGCTACTTCAGAAAAATTAATTCAAAAAGGACAAACTGAAAATTTCTATTGACATAAGTATTTAGAGCCCTTGCTAAATACATATTTGCTACGGTACTGTTTCTTAACTTTTACAAACGTCTCATTGTCCTGCCTCACACCAGTCAATAGGATGTGTCTTCACAGCTCTCGTGTGTCACGCAGACACTGTAAGTAAATACCCTCAGAGTTAGAATTACATTGTGTCAAGTATCTACAGATGAATGCTAATGATAGCTAGTTTCTAACTTTAGCCCTTATTAAACATTAATTTAAGTAATGAGCGGTGAGACAATGGAGGATTTGCCATTCTAGTATTTATAAATTTCACTGAAATAATCATGTGGCTGTGATGGTTTAGTTATTCTTTTACCACTTTGGTATAGACACCAATTTACAGTCCTCGAGTACAATTAAGTTACAGTTAAGATTCTTTTACTTAAGAATTTCCATTTTAATCTGTGCATCTACCTATAGTTCTACTCAACAGCATTTCAGAGGTAAATGTTTGTACTATTTACTTCACAATATTTAGTTAGCAGGTTGAGTTAAAGAGGCAATCCAGATTTTTAGAAACAAGTAGAAACCACATTTGGAGAAGAAGGTGGAGCTGAGGAGGAGTGAGGGGTGGATCTGACCTGCTCTGTCCTTTTATCCTGATTATCAGGCATGTCCCTGTTTGGTACAGTCTGTTGACCACACAGTTGCCATGCACTAATGCATACCCTGATTTAAGGTCTATTTTCCTCTAAATGGGACCATCATTTAAAAAAAAAAAATGAAGTTGGATTGAAAAAGACTTGAAACTACAGATCATTTGTAAAGAAAACAAGAGTTTGAAACAGGTATGGAATCTGCATCCAGTGGACACAACTTTTCTGAAGTACTTAAAAAAATATGTAAGAAGCTTCAATAGTACAGGAAGCACCTGTTGGTGTACCTTGTTTTCTAGCTCTTCACCGTGTCCGTACTGTGATTTGACTGTACTTTCCTGCCATCTGTCCAGGTCATTGGGGGCCCATATGTGTGTGAGTGTCTGTTTGGCTGTCATGAGCTAATGCAGTGCTGCTGCACATGAGACCTGAGATAATCAATACTGTGTCAGACATACTTAGAGCACCCCTGTGTTAAAGCAACTGCAGGGAGGGTCTCTTCTCTTGGACAGAGATGAAGCCACCAACCTCATGTCCCCAAGAGCTCCCCTCTAAATACAAGGGTCACCACAATCCAGGTCTAATCTTCTGTGGTTCAGAACCATGTGCTCACACACACAAAAAAAGGTAATATTAAAAAAAAAAAAAAAAAAAAATTTGCACTCTGGGGAGCCTCACATTTGTCAAAATGTCTTTTTTTTACAATAATTGCAGGCAGGTTAAGAGGAATATGACAACCTGAAATGGCAAATTGATTTTCACTTAGTATGGAGCACATGTTTTTACATTACACATTTTAGGAAAAATGGGCATCAGTGAGGAAAGACGCTCACAATTTCTTTTCTGACAATGCAAATTTGCATCCATCTCTTATGCAGCAAATCCTGCAATTTGACACTCAAATTGGCAAAAGCAGCGCAAAGCAACAAAGTATATGGTCAAAAATGTCTTCAAATCAGATTTTCCTCTTAAATGATCAGATGCATGCATGTGTCTTGCTGTGAATGCTAAATTATGGTTCTCTCATCTCAGATACTCCGCAAATGCGGGCAAATCCCAAACACAGAGCATTCTCATTTCAATCTATAAACCCGCGTCAGGATTTTTCATCTCTTTAGCATGGATAGGGGCCTGTTTCACTCCAGCCTCCCATCTCAGGGTTTCTATAAGAGCACGTGCCTCATTATTGGGTTTCATCTCCCGCCATATTTTCTCCAATGGGAAATCCATTGTTTCAGTATAAAAAGCATCTCATTTCACTCTCTGATTTGTTTACTTGGCTAATGGGACTGCAGTGTCCTTTGTTGAGCCTTTGCAGAGCGTGACAGAGCCCGGCTGTATTGTGGAGAGAGAGTTTGGCTGGAAGAGGAGCTGAATCTCACCATTTGATATCAGGGAGGCTTTCATGCTAGATTTAATGACTCTTCGCCAGCTGACATAATTGCACTTTCAGATTTTTAATAAGAATTTTAACATAATAAGGAAGTAATGTGCAGTGTCGTGAACACCACTTTTTACAAATGCTTTCCTTTTTAACTGTGATAATAATAGTAATTACAAAGATAATATGCACTAATTGCTAGGAGGGGATAAATTACTTTTTTCCCCTAATCCCATATCTGCGAGCAGCCGTCTCCCACTCTCATTGTCTGTTCTTGCAACAGGTTGCATCAGACATTAAAGGAATATTTGAACATACAAACAAGCTGCTGGTCTTACACTTTACCAGCAACGCTGACACTCATAAAAAAATGTTTCTGATTGAAGTCAACTGGTGGGAAACTACGCTGGCAAGATAATTGTCTGTCACCGGGACATCACTGCTTCTTCATACTTTACATTCGTCACAGGTGATAATCCATATAAAATGTGTTCATCATTTTCCACCATTTCCAGCTGCCATCACAATATATAGCCTTGAGCAGTTTTGTGTTTGCTCGCATACATTACATGATAGTATTGAGGTGAAAGGGCTCCATCGTTTTTTTTTTGCTGTCAAAAGAAATCTGTGCAACTCCAGTTATGTCTTTAGTTAAGTTGAGGTGTTTAACTTTCCTCAGGAGGTTGTGGAAATTTTGGAGCCCGTACATTGTTGAAACCCTTTCAAAGCCAGCTAAACTCAAAACGAGGCTGAGAGTCTACAGCCATGCCAGCATGCCAGCTGTGAGGCTGTACTCTGGCACAGCAGTGCTTTGAGCTAAATGTCAGAATGCTAACCTGGTCACAGTGACATGCTAACAGCTATGATGGTTACCATGTTCCCTGTCCTAGATTATTGTGTCAGCATGCTCATATTTACTAAGTAGCACTAAACAAAAGTCTCAATCTGTGTCCTGATGGTGCCTACAGTGAAGCTAAAGTCAGGGGATCATAAAACTCACTGCAACTGTCGTCAAGACATTTCACGCCACACCACAACTGTGAACTTCATGGTGGTGCTCGCAGAAAGGTCAGGGAATCACCACAGGAGACCACAAATGCCTGTGCAAAATCTCACAGCAATCCATCTGATGGTAGTTGAGATAAAGTCTGGACCAAAGTGGCGAACTGGCCGGCAAACCGGCAGACTAACAATCCAACTAAACTGCCATCCAGAAAGCCATGTCATTAGCGTGGCTGAGAACGAAGCCAAACAAGATTAGTTTGCAGAGTTCCTCCAAACTAAACATCACAGAATCGTCATCTGAATGAGTTTTCCAACTCGCCAACAGTGATACAACAAAAACTTGCCAAATGTACTATCATGACATCACAACGGCATACTTTGTGCTTTAGTTCAGTGAAAGATGATGCCAGCTTGGCTGAAGCACAGCTCTCCTTGGCTGGCTTTATCAGAAAACAGCATTGCTTGAGCTGTTGTCAGAGTAGAAAATGCCTTTCCCTGCATCTCTCAACGAGTCCTTGGGCCATCACAGGGTGAGATGCCCATTGTTTTGTTTATACAATATCAGAGGTGCGAGCACCTTAATCTCAATAAAGAGGGCCACTGGACTGAATTATCTGTATGATTGCCCTTTAGAAATGCTGTCAATGCTATTCTCCTTATCCGGCTTCTAAAAGCCTCTCTCTCCACAAGAAGTCTATGTGAGGGGAATACAATGCAGCCAGTTCAGACGCCACAAAAGGGCATTGCATTAGAAAGCCATACCTCTGCTGTGTGACCTTTGCTATGCTGGGGAGGTCGGTTGAATCCCTGTGGACACCCAGTCAGCTCCAGTCAAGGCAACAGAATAGATTTGAAATCTGTGATTCGAGGTGCGCATGTCAGCGAGCTCAGGCAAATGGCAGCTTATTGTTTTCCCTATTTACACTTTTGAATGTTCGGTGTGGGTGGTAGAGACACCGAACTGTGCAAAATGCATGAGCCTGTGTCTCACACCTGGATGTGACTCAGATATGAATCCATGTAAACATGTAGTAGAAAATGTTTCACCTTTGTAACTGTATATATACATGGAGGTACTCAGATTGTACTTCTGTTCTGGGAATGCTACAATATAATAATTGAATTGAATATAACATATAAGCCCTTGACTCTAATAGGATGCTTCACAAATCTTTGTGCAATTATATCGGGTC
>CM076648.1:24593687-24641157 GCA_038496675.1 Rachycentron canadum | reverse complement strand
TAGCATGGACTATGGCGATCCTTGGTGATCATGTCGTCAGTGCTTGTCTTCCTAAGATGTGTATAAGAGACAGCTCTCTCTCTCTCTCTCTCTCTCTCTCTCTCTCTCTCTCTCTCTCTCAAAATGGAGGCTGAAAGAAAGAGCTGCACTTAATTGCATGAAAAAAGATTTTAGTTTCTAAACCAATGAGTCATCGTGGGCTGAGACGATGCACCGAAGCCCCTGGAGAGATGAAGTGAGGGGATTGTAAAAGCCTAAAATGGGATCATCTTGGCTGAGCTTTTTTTTTCCCCAAGCAGAATGGGATAACATTTCAAACACTCAAGTACAGAATGCTGTCTGCTGTAATATGGCCATTGCTCTATCTCCTTTGACAGCACTAAAATATGTGGCATTTCAAAATGCACCTGTTATGCTGTTATGCCCTCTTTAGTTATATTGTACTTTTTTGACCTTTCTGGACACAGTGATGTCGTGTTGCACACACCAAAACGCTTTGAACTTGTTTAACTATTCATAATTCATGGGTTATTTGGATTTATATGATATCAGCTAAACAAGACAAATATGTTGCTGTCAAGAAAATATCTTCACAGTGTCAGAACTGATGCCACAGATGTCTTCCTCAGAGCTGTTGCTGGCAGCATCATCTTCATTAACACCATCATTATCATTAACACATTTCTTTTTCCAACTTTATTTGTGCAAATCAACAAATTACAAAATGTAGCACATGCCATTAAACAAGTTAACAAATCACGACTAAGTATCTAATAAGTATGAGCCGTTAATCTGCTTCGAAGTTTGGTTTTAAGCCCCCCCCCCCCATCCCCCATCATACAGCAGTCAACTCTGGTGTAATTCAGTTTAGAAAGTAACAGTTCTCTCATCATTAACGAATTATAGCGCCATCATCTGGGCTCAGTGAGATGTTTTTGTCTGGCACTGGGCTGGACCTGCTACCGGTCAACTCCCATCATCGGCCCCGAGCTAGCCAACCCCTAAGCAAGGTAACGACTCCTGCTTTTCTCTGTTGTGTTTCCTCAGCGATGACAAACCTGCTTTGACTGTGACAAAATGTTACAAATTGTAATGTAATCTTTGGTGTTCATTGTGCAAACCATTAAGTTGCTTGGATGACCGGGGTGCAGTTCGCCACTCCGATAGCAGAGTGAGCAGCGATGCCTCCGGGCAGTGGAGAAAAGGGAGGCTAAACTTATCTCAGTCACACTCTACCAGTAGTTCTTTTGCAGTGGAGACAGTTGGTTGTGGCAGCATCTGGCTGCAGCGATACAGAGTACATTAGCAAGAACTGTGGATGTGCGACTTTAGTATAGACTAACCACTGTCGTGTATTCTTCATCAGTCACTTGCATTTTATCTCCTCCTGTGATCATTCAAATCAAAATGCATTATTTCCATCCATATCTGAACAAACAGCCTGTAGATATGGACCATGCACCATAAGCAGTGTCTGACATGTATATCCAGTAGCCTACATATCAATGTTAGCTTACAAATTGTGTTTTTTTCTGACACTGATATATCTTCATTTCCTTTAGTAGTAGTAGAGTATCTACATCTAACATGTATGCGTCTTGTTGCCTGAAGTCAAAGTAACAACATCATTTTTATTGGAAATACACACATCCCCAAATGTTTGAGTGAGTGATTTTGTTTGTTTGTTTGTTTGTTTTATTGTGATGCACATGCATTCAAATCCTTTACTTAGGTAAAAGTAACACACAATAAGACAAACAAACTACCTAATTGAGGCAGCAGTATTTCAACAGCTGCTATGTTCTGTGAGGTAAAATGAATGTTGTCTCTGGCTAAACAAATAAAAGCTTTAACAAACAGCTATATCTCTGTGGGAATCCTATCCATAATGTAGTCAGACATTTATAATGACAATCTGAGCCTGTCAGAAAGTGCCAAAAGCTTAAGTGGACTTACTTTGATGTGGACAGATGCCCAGTTATTTACACTGCAGACGCTGTTTCGCAGTTTGCCGAGTAAATCATTCTTGTTCAACGCAGCACTGATTGCAAAGATATTTGTCAATACCACTCATTTACACCAAAGAAGAAGTTGCTAAAGTGAATCGTCTGAAGATATTGCTGTAATACTTTGAGGTCATGGCCATGAGATTGCACTTGCTACTGTCAATCTTACGTTATGTCACTAGAGGAGGTTATTAGAGGGCTGTGATACATAAACCGATTGTGTGGTAGCTCAATGGCTTCTACAGTATATGACCTTGTTGTCATGCATCTGTTATTCTGTCGTCTACTGTCAACTTGTTATTATTCTTAAGAGTGAACCCTAACAACAAAAACAAATTGCCCCTATCTCACAGAAGCTATTAAAATCATACTGAAGTCAGCTGCTACAGCACACATATAATGACAAATATCACTTTAGGCCAAGAGTCATGGGGCCAAACAGATGGTGGGAACCTAACCGGAACATTTGATGATGTGATTTTAGTGGGTTAATACAAAAAGCTACTCATTCATCAATAGACTACTTTAAGGAACAGAGTGGGAGCAGATTAAAATGTGCTGGTACAAAAAAACGGTTACTTTGAACAAAGCCAGGCTGCTTCCAGAGTTTCTTTATGCTAAGCTAAGCTAACTGCTTGTGGTAGCATCAGATTTACCAAATGCGTTAGTGGTGTCAATCTGCTCACCAAACTAACGGTACGGTTAGTGGATAAAAGAAACAAAATAAACAGCTACTTTCCCATGGGAATCCAACACCTCAATCGCCACAATCTCCCGCGATATTCATGCGTTTTGTTGGCCCCATCCATCCACCCCAACCTCCTCCTGACGTGGACTTTGTGGTTCTATAAACTACGTCACCTTTCCCTTGGCTCCTGTCATACATACTACGACCACTAGATGTCACAACAAATGTTACAACAAAACATAAGCGTGGGTCTTAATAACCTGCTGCACAAGCAACCTATGGGCTTGTTTATTTACAGGACAGGCTGGAAATCCACAATAGCGGTGGGGAACAACAACAGATTCTTGTTTATCAGCTATCAGTGCATTAATGATGCTGGTCTGCTGTATGACTAAAGAGTGGGCTGCTTTTAAACTGTCACTGTCTTGCCAAAAAGGCATATGGACTGGCCCTGGAAGAAACCCAGTTTATAAAGACGAGGATGACGGCGATCTAAACAGAGACTTCTTTGATGAGTGAATGCCAAATGTAAGCAATTAATGTAAATGTCTGCAAGTATTGTCAACAATATTTAGACTCAATCTGGGAGGTTTAACGAGTTTATAGCATTCCCTCAAGGCTACATTTTTTACTGTCAGACTGCCCCATGGGCTTTGACACCGCTGCCGGCCACTTGTGTATATATAGTCATCTTTTAATAATTCCTCTCTTCTCCCTCCTCCTCAGTGTATTTCATTACACAGTTAAGATTCCCTGCCTCGACTGTTGACCTATGCACTGTGTAGCAGTTTGCTCAGTATCAAAGGCAGGGAGGATTTTAATTACTCTCTTAACTGTTCAACAGCAGTTATGAGGTTAGAATAGCTGAGAAAGGACAGAGCCAAGAAATGCAATTTAGTGTTCCATCACGCCCAGTCTTTGTTTCATGCCAGTTTGAGTTGAAGATTTAAACTGAGTCAGGACCCAAAGGAAAATGATTAGATATTACTGCACAGTTAGAATTACACTAGGAAGCATCATACTGGCAGCTCTCACTGCCAGTGAAAAAGTATGTTTAAAGCTACATTAATCAATTTTAGACCACCACTGGCTGAAGAACTCAACACAAGTTGACATATTCAAATCATCTACGTTTTACAACCTAATTCTCCTTTTAGCTCTGTTTTGGTCAGCACCAACTCCACAATGCATAAGATACAAAAAAACAAAATTGTAAAAAAATTGAGTAAACCTCAGGTCCAATTTGCATAAGAGAATCACATTGTTTCTCAGAGTCGAAACTGATAGAGAGTATAAACACATATTTCATCTCATAATTTAGGATCTGACGTTCCAGCCACCACATTTTTAAGCTGCCAGGATCTAAAGTAATTTAGTGACAGTTGTGTTTGCTGTCATGGTAGCAATAAAAACCAGAACGGCTAATAGTTCTTCATAGTTTACTAATTGTAAACAAACATAAGCTAACACAACACTGCTCAACATTTCGTGGTGAACTGTTGTTGCAAAACTTAGAACATGGTTATATCCCCTAAATACAACACAAGTCAAGACAAGACAAGAATAAAATAATAATAGGAGTGACAAAATCCATTATTTCTTTTTTTTTTTTTTTTTTTTAATCTTCAGTTTGCACTATCACTATCATGTTTTCTTTCTTCTTTATGTTAGTAAGGACTGAATGTGCTATCAACACAGCTCTTGTATCACTGGAACTGTCATGCCCTGTATCTATTCATATATTAATAATTTACCTGTGTTTTTTATATATATTCTCCAATTTAAAAATGTATAAAAAGTTTTGTTTGTTTGTTTTCATTAAAAACTGCACCAGGAACTGTATAGTTCACATATGCAAATTTATGGTTTTAATTGGTTATTCCCACTAATAAAGGCTGAGAAAACCAAGCAAACAAAGCGGAAGGTACAAATGATACATACTTTATATAACACTAATGTTTATCACTGCATATGGTGTGTGGTGCCACAACAAATTGGGGTGAAAAGGACACAAAGAAAAAGGTTTTTGATTTATCTAATTCAAAACTTAAAGAGTCTAAAATGACACCAGAAGTGAACATGGACAAATAGGCTGAACTTGGAGCGGAGGGACAGATTTCTTTATTGACGGGATGTTCGCTAGGTGACTCATTCCGATGAAACAGCTTTTACAGTGTTGTTTTGTTTTTTTAATTTTTTTTTTTTTAAGCTACAATGAAAGAGAGACAGGAAAGTGCAATAGACTAGACTAGAAATAGCACGGTGTGTGCCTGTGTGTGTGAAAAGTGAAGGAAACACACAAAGAACATGTTTATTTACACGTTTATGTGTGTGTGTGTGTGTGTGTGTGTCTGCATATGCATGCACTGTATAAGTGAGAGTTTTAATTAAGTGTGCAGCGTGTGTGTTTATCTGAGTGTTAGTGGGCTGGGATGATGCAGGAGAGGTCCTGCTGGGGAGCAGCAGCCAGGGAAAACATCTGGTCTTCATCAGGCACGATCAGGCACAGAGGCCGGGAGCAGGCTGACAGATGGTGGAGAGGTCTCTACACAATAGGGAAAGCCCACTCCCTACAACACCAGCACCATTATACCTCCCACTCTCTCTCTCACACACACACCTGTACATGTACTTGAGATATAGATATACATGCACACACACACACACACACACACAGATGAATGCATGCAAATTAAATGTGTCATCACAACTTTACAAATCACCACGCATTATGGCATGAAATGGTTATTTTCAGGAGTGTGTTCAGAGGCACCATAGTGAATTCCCAGAGACCAAATAGGCTAAATTTTAACCAACAATACCTTTAAAAACACACGGGAAGCTTTATTTTCAGGGGGATGCAACAAAGCCATTTTTGACAGGAACCAGTCCTCTCTTTAAAGGAATATCACAGTTTCCTAATTGCCTTTTATTGATGCACGTGACCAAAATTTTAGAGGTTGCTATTGCTGCTGTAACCATTTTTTGCATGGAAATGCCATGTACTGTTAACCTGTTAACAATGAAGGATTTTTGTAGCTTAAGTTGGCAGATAGACAGAGTGGTGGAGTGATGCCGGAAAGACGAAAAGGCAGAAAACATCCTTTAATTCATCATTTACTCTTCTGGCGGTTTCTTTATTTGTGAAGCATTTACACAGAAACATGACAAAGTCAGTCTGTCACACTTGGACAGCTTGTGCTGCTTCCGATGAGCTGCTGGAGATGCAAGCTAGCTTAGCTACATTTACATAGCACAGGCTGTTAGCTTTGCTACATTTTCAAAGCCAAGGCTGTTAGCTTAGCTTGACCTCTGATATTGCAATGTAACCTTTCCCATGAATAAATGCTTTCAACATGCAGCTTGAATTGCTGGGGAAGTAAATCCCTCAAGACACAAACTTCTTGTGTTCATTTTTCTATGATGTTCAACGCCCACATTAATTACAACTGACTACATCCATTTATATCATAATTAAACAGTTTATTAGGTCAGTCGAACATTTGATCATGTGATTAGAGTTGACTGTTGTAGACACAATTGCTAGATAACCATCGAAAGGACACAGCGGACATAGTTAAGCTCCAGTACTTAAACAAATAGCACCACACCTCTGCAGATGGACACATACAGAGCACTTCATGAATACCTTTCTCTATGTCCTCTCTTTTTCATTTTAATAAACAGCTTTCATCTAGTAAATAATTCAGTAGGCATCAAAATGCAGTTTCTGATGCAAGAAAGTAATAGTGTCTACTGCCGCATCTTTTTAGATTATTAATGTTGTGCTCATAGGCGACAAAGTGGCACATACACACTGCAGGTTCAGCAAGGTGGGAGAACCTGAAAAGACCTGAGGGTGCAGATGAGTATGTCACGCACACAGTCAGCAAACTAACAGGTCAGAGGAAATAACAGTTTGTTTCCATGTTGGAGTTGGGCACAAAAAATGAGCGTCGACAGTGCTTCAGTGTGTGCTTTACATTATCTAAAAGAGGATTTGTATCATATCTTGATATTTTATATTTAATTTCATGAATATTAATGTCAGACTAAAGTTAATATTTAAGGGAGTATACCTTTAAGAGTTTACAACACGCCCTCTGACTAGCGTTACGAGCAGGCCACGGCTAACTGATTAGCATGCTAGCTTCTGCAGAAGAAGGAAAACGAGAGTGAACACTAGCGCTGTGGTCAGACGGCTCTTGTTAAGTACAGGAATGAAGTTTGATGCTGAACTCTTCTAGACTGTTCAGTAAAAAAACTTAAATACAGCTTCTTTAAATACACCCTCTGAGCAGCGCTACGACTTCTGCGCAGTACTACAATATCAATCAGAAAGTGACAGGATGGGTCAGACAGGCTGCAGCTAGCTGATTAGCATACTAACATCAGTAGAAGAAGTGATAGAAATAGAAGGAAAACAAGAGTTAACGTTGGCGTTGTGTTCAGGCAGCTTACAGGAATGAAGTTTGACGCTGAACTCACAAACTTTCTTCTAGACTAGTAAGTAAACAGCTGTTAATGCTGACACTGATTGTGAAGAATGGAATGGCAATGGAAAGAAAAAAACTTAAATATAGCTCCTTTAAAATGTACATGTTTTTTTTTTTTAAAAATAATGAATCTTACAATAGATGTTTCTCTTTGAACTGACTGCCTGCTGTAAACTGTCTTTAAATCTGAGATTCTTTCTCTCAGACAGTCTGTTGATTTGACCACACAGCCTGAGAGTTTCCTGTAAATAATAAAACAGCACAGCCACAAGTTGAAGTCACTGCATTTCTAAAACATTAAACCATCTTTTGACCGTGTCAAAATGTCCATTTGTAATTATTTCCCAAACTTGTGACTAGATATTTTACTGTGACATCAAAGCTCAACTCAGAGCCCGTCTTTGTGTCTCTGTTGTGGTCAAGCAACTGCGACCTGATAAACTGATGCATGGCATTCACAAACAAATCAGTTATCAATAAATATCAATACTACAATTAATCTCTAAAGATTCCCTTGTTTTTATTCATGAAAAAACAGAAACATTTCAAATGAAAAACCTCTATACATAATTTTAAAAAACAAGCACCGTCACTGTTACTGTCACTGTCGCAGCCAAAATTCAGTCATCTAAAACTAAGGTAAGAACTCAGATACAAACTGTGCTGCAGGCTTTAGAGTTTATCTCCAATTAACACTCCTGAGCATGACCGGGTTTTCAATCTTTTAAGGTGTGTGGCAATTATCACATACAGTTTCTTTGATGCCTGAACGACCAACACCATCAACTCACCATGTTAGTTCAGCTGTTTGCCATTACGTTGGCGGCTGGGTGGGTATCGACTGTCAACAACCGCTGGGTGTTTTCCTGGATCTCTCAGCCTCCCACCAGCCTTTAAGTTTGTGCTGCTGCGAAGTGATTGATGACAGGTCAGCCACCAACGGCCTCGAAAAATTTCCAATTCTTCCACAGGGAAATTGCTCATTTCTTCACAAGTCTATTTCAATTTTTACTACACAGCAACGTGCTAAGTTTATGCATTATGCTGGCACCTGGATCCAGAATTGTGATGAATTACGCCACGCATTGGATGAAGGAGAATATATATATATATATATTAATTTGTGTTACTTTATTGTTTGCTTTTTTCTCTGGGATGGCTCGTCAAGGGGGGTATTGTTGCAAGGTAATATAAAAGTAAACAGGCGTGACACTCTTATTTAGATAACCACCTCACTCCCTCTCTCTCACAGTTTCTACACGACTAAAACTGCCACTGTGACATTGTCGAGGGCTCTTTTTTTTAAGTCCCTCTGCCTTTTTAAAATACAGAAATGGTATCCTATTTGCTGCGGTGCGGGCTTCAAAGAGGTTATTTGTCATCATACAGATTTATGCTGTCATTCAGGGACATTTATATCACTTTAAGCTCTTTGGGTGTTCCAGCTCTGGAGCTGGGCAGACAATCCCACAGAGACCCAAGCCTCTCTCTCCCTCTCGTTTCATTTTCCTCCTTTTTGTATCCCTCCCCTCCACCAACGAGGAGTGAAACTGTAATGATTGTTACTGCTTCAAAGGGCTCGTGTTGTAACAGCACTAAAACAAAATGGGATCTGGTTGGGTGAGTGTGGCCGGGCTTTACCTGGAGAGGCCCTCTGCGGTGATTAGCTCGGAAAACAGGTTCAGCAGAGTCAGGATAAGCATCTTCTCAGGTTTGATACCAACACACATGAATTCATCAGCTCAATTAAACAAGCACACCTTGGGGCATCTTACACTTTGATGACTGACTGAGGTCTCAACTGCTCATGTGAATGCGAGCTGTTCTATTATTATTATGTTATTCATACTGTATACTTCCGGTCTTTACTCGAAGGCAGGCTGGCTGCTTTGGGCTGAAACTTCCAGAGGATCCTCACATACAGTAAGCATGTGGACTTCTGATTTGAAAGGATCCTAAGCCTCTATCCTACTGATGCTCTGATGGTGCCAAATCGATTTCTGACAGCCTGCCAGTAGGGTTCTTGTCATTCACATCCACCGCCTGAAAGCTTGAAAACATGGCAAGCAGAACAGCTGAATTTTCATGGAGCAGAGGGGGACTTATAAAGAAGCAAAGTGGACTTTGTGTTGCATATTTCCATTTTATGTGCCGCATTGTATTCTACTGAAATGTGAGGCATTTTGCTAAAATATTCCTTTCATAGCTTCCAAGGTCCAAAATAAATGGAAACCGTCTCAGAGAGGAATACCAGTAGGATAGACACTGTATAATTTGAATACATTATTAATTAATAATTCAGTGAAACTGTGAATATTTCAGTGATCGTTAAGAGGCAACCACTGTATTTTAGCAGGTGAAGGTGATTCATATTTGGTGCCAGAGCATTGGAGATACAGATAAAATATTTTCTCTGAAACTACACTCAAATTATGTTTTTAATTATTATTATTGATAAAAATAATTAATTAAAAATAATTATTATTCAGTAGAAATTAAATAATTCCATGGTACAGATGAGGGCCGAAAGGATTAGCTAATACATCCTTTCATAATAAAGCTACAGCATGAAAAGAACTACACAACTTGCAGCGTAGTTCTTTTCATGATTACTTTTAAAAAGGGGGCAATATTTCAGCACACTACTGTTTATACTGTACACTGTCCAATATGATTGTGACTGAAAGTATATTGAGTTACATAATTGTTGATGAGATGATAAGACTAAGTTGTCTCAGCTCTCCTCTAACATCAGTTTTTATTGTCATATGGATCTTATCTGGACACCGTATCACTGCTCCAACACCCTCCTTCCCAGGTGTAAACTGATGTCTTGTTTCCAAGCAACAACAATGTATATCAAGACTAATTAAGCTTTGGCAAATGTTCAATAAGTATGATCTCCTTCCTCACGTCCTGCCTTGCTGCTCTATGGGTTAACATATTTCTGGTATTCTGCCCAGACCCACAACTATTGAGGAATCATGATATAACATTTAAAACCCTCATTAACAGCTCACCCATTCAGTTGTTTCAGTTTATGGGCATAGTATCCAGTCAGTATTTTATTGACACCCCGCATGGCTATAATCCGTAGGCTGTAATTTAAAGCATCCACTCCAGTGATAACCTTGTTCTGACCCACAGAGTTACAGGAACAAAAACAAACCAACACTGTAAAATAATGTAATGGAAGGAAGAGCTTGCTAGCATCATTAGCTCTTTTGCTGTAAACCACGAGCACCCAGTTGTACGGTGTGCATCCATGGCTGCAGAGGAGGCTGTGCTACAGTAATAGACTTCTTCGAAGTAATTCAGCAGTCATTATGCAGAGGTCCGCTCTAATGTCCTGCAAATTGCCAATTGCTTAAGCTAAGTAATATCTACCTGAGGCAGGCCGACAGTGTTTAAAAAACATTTAACGTAAATGACTTCAGGTGAAGAGGAGGCGAATGCAGGGCAGAGCCTCGGCGACACTCCCACTGCAATCACGCGGCGGTACCAAGACAGTGACAGAGGAGCAGGCCTGCTACAAGCATTAGGTTAGCCCCGTGACATTGTCCACCTGAGGATGGGCTGAAAATTCTGAATATTTAAGTGTGTGAAATAAATGGGCAGGCTATCATTTCCATTTCAGGCCATTTCCTGATGTTTCAAAGAGTAGAAAGTACAGATGGCAAGTAAATTTCTGCTTTTAATGCAGTTTTAAAATAAAATAGTTTCCATTTTGATAGGAGGGGCTAGTTGTAATGGTTTTGAGTGTGTTCATGCATCCTGTCATTTACGCTGTTCACTCTTTGGTGCATCGATGTTCTAGCCTCCTCGGTGTGTATTTATACAGATATGTTTATGGGTCTGTTTCCTCTCTGCAGGATTGTCTTCGTGCCATGTGCCTTAGCATTCCAGCACTTGTTCTGTGCTGATTTCATCCTGATCATCTTTTGGACCTTTTCTGTATTTTCTTTGGATTTTGCCTCAGCTTGATCTTTTGCATTTTGTTTGAAGGCAAAGTAAAGACTCTTGGATCTCGTTTCGACAGTGGCCCTGAAAGCTCAGCGCATTGTAACTTAAGAAAACACATGCAAATACACACAACACAAGCAAATGCATTGCAAGTAGCACAGGTGACAACAAATGTTTCCCAAAAAGTGATGAATCTGCCTCAGACAACGCATTTGTTAAATGCGTTGTCTGAGCTTTTAACTTCAAAAATCACAAAGCGTTTTTGCAGCACTGGAAACTCTTCCATCGTGGTCTGTTTTACCTCTAACGTCTGTTGTCTTTATACGTGTGTTGCAGTTCTTAAGTTGCAGTGAGTTGAGCACTCAGGGCCACCGTACTTTTCTGAGAACTATGACGATGTTTTTGATGGAGTGCCAGTTGTAAAGAAAAAGAATTATAGTAGAGTATATGCAGCAGCTGTATTACAACATAAAGTTTAACAGCATGAAATACACTCCTCTGTTGAAATAACAATGTTTACAATTTGCTTGAAATACATTATCGACATTGACTTTGGCAGGAAATTAAACTTCATTACAACTAGCAGCTCTCCAGGCTAAATACTGACTGCAGATTGAAAATATCAAACCTACAAAAGAAAAAATGTTTCTGTTTGTGTGTGTGTGTGTGTGTGTGTTTGAGCCCCACACCCCACACCCAGTAAATATCATCTCTGTTGCCAAGGGTTCTTGGTAGCCACCACCTGCCTTCATCACCCACAAAAAATAAAAGTCATACTTGATTTACCTGACAGGCGCTCTTTGAGCTCTCCTTGACCGAAAGTGGTGGTGTAGCTGCCTCTGCAGCGAGACGCAACATTGAAATGTTTCTGCCTGCCCTCCCTTGAAAAACATCCCCTCCCCTCTTTGCCAGAGATCTCCTCTCTATTCACGTGCTGTCACCGTGTCTGGCAGTTGTTCAGCTTGGCTTGGTGCTCAATCTTATTAGAGGGCGGAAGGTGGTTCAGAAGGTTTACGGTGACACTGACAGACCCCAACCACTTACTCCCCCCTGCTTCCTTTCTTCTTTTTTTTTTTATCCTGATACACACACGACTGCACACTTCACAATTCCACATGCGATGTAAACCCACAGCTAACACACCACACATGTAGAGCCAAGTTGACATTTCCTCAAGGTTGCGTGTAATAGCTGATTACTTGCATATAGGAGAATCATTGTTGGCATGTTGCAGAAACGCTAGTGATTTGTAGCAGATCAGTCATCTGTAATATAATTCAAATCTATTACATCTGAACTCTGTGGCTCCCAGGCCTGTGACCTTGGCTGTATGCTTTTCCAGAGGCTCCCTTTCAAAACAAGTACTGTTGACTTGTTGGTCATTTGATTTGTTGGGGGCATTTGCCTTGAATGTGAATGTGGACTAAAATGCTGGCAGTGTTTTTTCAAGGTTATTGTTTGTCTTTGGGCTTTTTGTTTTCCTCCCAGATTTGAGCCATTTATAGGAGCATAATAGCTATGTCGTTCCAGCTAGAGTAATACCGCAACATTAGCACATTAACTATTGCCAAAGCTTAGGGGTATCAGTTATCAATGAATAAATGAAAAGAAAGGCAAGGCCGCGTGGTAAATAATGAGGCATTGTGAGGAGGGCTATAAGCTGCTAACGCCACCTGTGTGTAGGCAGCAAGGCCATGCAGCAGTGACAGTCCAGTCACATTCCTGCCCCTGTGGCTATTCTATGCATTTAGCCCCTGACGCTTTAATCCACCACCTTCCTATCGCTCAAGATCCAGCAATGGGTTGTCCTGCTATAATTGTGTTTTATCGATTCTGGCTTTGGTGTGACGCCTAGATATCTCCTGTAAATGGAGCTGAACAGATACAGTCAGTTTACCTGTATAAATATTTCAATAAAAAAAATAAGCTTTGGGTTTCAGGCACCCCACCACACCCCCACCTGTTCCAAGTGCCAACACATTACCGCCTCTGCTTAACCAGGTTCAGAGGAAGCAGGCTCCAGTTGAACTGTAGAAGAATAAAAGCCAGCTTAGTGTTAATGTGTTATTGAATTCTGCTCTAAATATATTTCATACCCCAGGCTCAATGCTTAAATGACAGACAGGCAGGCTACTATGCTAATTCTGGCGCCAAGTACAAAAGTCCTAAACAGGGATAATGTGATGAAATCTGTTTCCAAAACAGCTCTGAATTTAATGGCACGGTCCCAGCAGGTTTGTAAGCGAGGTGCAATGGCTGGCTGCCTTTGAACTACAAGTCCTCTGTTCCCTGACTGACCAACGGGACGGACAACAAAGCCAATCATCCTCCACTCATCCAGACATGAATTATATCTCTTCTCTACCCCCTGTTTTTTCACCTTTCTTTTTTTGGTCTTTAATACCTTTGGGTATGGAAGAGTGTTCGGCTGGCTGCAGAGCCTTCCCGTCTGTCAGCCAGTCGGCTTTGTGAATGAAATGAAGCGAGGAGCCACCTTTTTGTCGGGTCCCTAGATTATTTCTGAACAGCGAGCCACCCACAATGTTCTACTCCGCCTGGGCCTCCTCAACCCACCGTCTACAGCTCCAGGGCATCTACAAAGTGCCCTCTGTCTGAGAGGAGTGACTGAGAGTAATGGGAAAGAGGCAGGTGCTCAGAAGCTTTCATCTTTGTTTATCATGTGTGTATGTGAGTGTCTGCATTGATGTCTCAGGTGATGTCTCAACAATGAAGTGAATGGACTGCAGTGACACCACAGATCATTAATAATGAATCTGAGTTGTGGCTCTGAGATGTCGAGCGTACGTCCAGCCAACAACTCAGAAGGCTTTGCCCCAGAAACTCCTTCAACCACAAACGTATTGGCCTAACTGGCCATCAGCTGCTGTTATCTTACTCTCTCCTCTACACACCTACCCATCTTTCAAGAAAAGTCAGCAGTGCAATGAGATGTAATCATAAATTAAACATGCTCACTCTGGTATAAAACAAAGCGAGTAAAGCTCCTATTGTAGCTTCTCAATTCGTGCCAACTGTTTTGATGTACAATACATTAAATCTTCTTCACAGAAGTGTGTATTGTTGCACACTGTGCACAACTGCTGCCAAATTTCTATCAAACCCCGTTTCGTTATGTTTAGTTTGGTACTGTTCTGTTCTGCTCCTTTCCCACAGCTCGATGTGGTTGTGCAAGGAGGCAGATTATTATTTTTTTTTTCCAAAGACTGAAATCTAGCCTGCTTGTGCAGAGGTGTAGCTCCACCGTGGGACATGCTGGGACGGGGTCAGGCTGTTTAGTCAGGGGGAAAAGTGGTGCAGTAGCATAAATTAACACCTGAGCCCTGAGAGGCTGGGATGCGCTGTACCTTGCTGCATCGTGGGGGGAAAAAAAACGAGGATAGCATCTGGTTGCTCAGCAAGCCGGCCATTACCACACTGGGGCAACACAGCAGCGCTTAGGTGAATGTGTGTGTGTACCTGTATGTGAAAACTGCACGTCGCATTTCCATCGTAACGTCACCTATCTCCAAAAGGAGGCATTTAACGATGGTGAACCTGCCTCACCCATGAGCCCCGCTGTGTTTTGTTTGTTTGTCTGCTCGTTAGTTTTGTTTTTCTTTATTAGCTTCCTTTATGTGTCAGAAAATTTTTTTCATTACGCCCATTTCAACGCAGCCGACTTGCATGACTCTCATTTCATTGCTGGTAATGTTACTCAGGGGCTCCCTTGTATTGACGCATGCTGTTGGATAGAATTGGTGTCTGGCTAATAGACTATAGGAGTTAACATAGGGTAGGCCCTGTTGTTATCGAGTGTTTCATATTGGTAGGAGTAAAGTGCTGTAGGAAATAATAGACTTGGTGGTTGCTATCACTCCCTGGGGCTGCAAGAGGCAATCATCTAACTAAATGAGAGTGAGAGAGACACAAAGAGAGAGAGAAAGAGAGAGAGGCAGGCTTCCCTCTGGAAAGACTATTGATGGCTGACAAATTACTGCTTTTGATGTACATTTCAAAGTGTGCCCTAACATCTACATTCTTTTATTTATTCACATACTTATTTATTTTTCACCACCGTGCTGTAGTTTTACTACAAGTTTGGATTATGATCAGAGCGTGTAGAACCAAACTGAACCCCAGGCCATTAGACGTAGTACACCCGCTTGGCCTTGTCATTAGGCAGGAATATTTAGCGAGAGCATGCTCGAGAACTAATTACCAAGCTGTCTCACTCGTGCACCCACACCCCCACTCACCAAGGAAATGAGGGGCTTTGAGCAAAATGCGTGTGGATGGGAGAGACAGCGGGGCTAAAGAGGGACAAGAGTGAAGTCATCTTGACATGATAAACACAGAGACAGAGCGGAATTTATCAGACACGACAGGACTGTGTTGTAAATTGCAACAGGCCTCAGCCCATTTACATCAAGTGATTGAAGAAGGTGTCCTTCCCACACACACACACACACACATACACACACTACGGTTAGTGTAATGTGTGCGAGTGTGTGCGCGTGGACACGCCTTATTGACCTTACACTCTCCCAGACAACTGATATTTAAAATCGACACCATCACAGCCTAGAATAGAATTACAGTGACCTTTGAGAGCTCAGCACTGCGCAATTTAAGAAAATGCAAATAAACAAAACCAAATCAAATGAAGGAAATATCCTCATCAATGTGATAACACATGAGCAGCACTTAAAGGAAATCCTGCAGAGCAATGAAACACAGGTAAAATGAGAAACAACATGGCAAAATGGGAGACAACAGTCTGACAACACATATGCAGCAAATTCAGAAACAAAACATATGGCTTAAGTTTCGTGTTTTCCATGCTTGTAACACATTTCTGCATTCGCACAACCTTAAACTACACCGCAATAGCAAATACATTTAGTAGGAAACACAGTCTCTGGCTGGGTCATGTTCAGAGGCGACGTGTTTTTTGAGTGACCGAGGTGCTACATATATTAATGGCAGCACAGTCAGCAGCAGACGGTCAGGGTGGGTGGTGGGTGTAAAAAGCAGGCGAAAGTCACACCAGAGGCTGAGGTTCACACTCAGAAGCCTGTCTGTGGTTTAGGCAACACAAACACTTTGGTAAGGGAAAGATGGTGGTTTTAGTTAAATGTAAATAAACACCTGTCTTCCCTTAACCTTGTTGTGTGTGACCATAAAATATACATATCATACAAATGAGTATTGTTATGCGAGATATTCCATTTTAAAGCAACACATTTTGGTTATAGGCACAACAATAGCAGAACACAAAGCTATTATATAGTTATTGACAGAAAACAAGGACAATATGTTCTGCATCAAAAGATTTGCAGATTCGCAGATGCATAAATTACATATCCTTATTATGTTAATAGGAAATGTAATCTGGGCAACTTAATGGCCAGAGGGTTAGGGCGTATACCATGTGGGCGCAGAAGCTCTAAGCAGGAGTCCCCAGTTTGAATCTCAGCCAGTGCACATCACTCACCATTTCCCATCTCTCCATACTAAACTAGCAATTTAAGGTGTGAAAATGCCCCAAATAATAACTTAAAAGAAAAAGTAATCTGGTTGCAGTTTAGTTTTCCCACAAACGTAATTTTTAGGAGACACGGGTTCTCTGCTACAAGTTTTGCTTTGCTGCATTATTGCGTTTAGTTGTGAAAATTGCAGTATATTGAGCTCTCGGGGCTACAATAGAATAGAATAGATAACAATAGAATAAAAGGATAAATAAAGCAGCTTTTGTTAAAAAAAATAAAATAAATAAATAAATAAATCTATGTTCTTTGCAATACTTAACCAAACAGCCCAATAGCCGTCTAACTCTTGGGATAAGTGCTGCGCTCACATTCCACAAGAGTAATGTGAATTGATTAAATCCCCCATCATTCCTCAACATGTGTATGTACGTGTGTGTGTGTGTGTATGTGTGTATGTATACAGTATCCTTACAGGCTAATGCCCTGATTCATGAGACAGTAAAGTGAGAGAGCTGGTGCGGTTCAAAAAGCGAGCGTCCTTGTGGATGTGGAGGCATGGCTGAATATCACATGGACAGATATTATTCCCCAGACCATTTATTACCCTGTCCGCCTTTTATCTCATCTATTATTCATTACACAATCATTTAACTAAGTGCAGTGATTACTTAAATGTTTAATGCTGCCATAATCAATATTGGTCTGAGCCTTTCAGGTGGACACAGTTTTTCTAGCATTAAAGTCCGATCACCTATTGAGTTGATCAGGTTAAATTGCACATGGTTACAGTAATCGCCCCCATTAAAAAGGTCCTTTTATCAATGGCAGAGGAGACGTGTGGTATGATAATTGTTCATTTCTGCCTTTGCCGCTCAGGTTATCAGAGTTAATGTTCACACTTTTCTCTGAGGATAGTGCAACAGGATATTGGTCTAAAGTTGGATGGTCGAAATATCCGTTCAACTCTATTAGTGGCTGCCAAGTCAGGCAAAGAATAAAAATTCACTCACAGGAAAAAGAAATGTTGCACTCCCACATGGTGACATAATGAACATTGTAGTTGCCTTATGAAAGGACTTTTTCATTTTAATGATGACTGTGCTGAGAAGAGGTCTATCCAAAAGATGTAAAGTGAATTATCTTGATGTATCAGCCCACGTATCACCCAGTCTACCATCCATTCTCCCTCCAAGAATTTCAGACAATCAAATCTGATAGTAACTGCAAGACACAGCCGGAGTGTGACATTCACATTCACGCTGTGTTCACATAGATATGGATGCCATAAACATGCACTTGCCACCTGGATTGTGCGTCAGTGTCAAAGCCTGGCTTACAGCACCTTAATCATATCATCCATATGTAAGCAGTGGTTGTATTGTATTCCCTTTGCATCACTTACTCTCCCTGATAATCCAACCTCAATGAAGGAGCCTGGTATGAGGAATGAAATACGGCTTTATGTCGTTGTCCTGGGCTCGCTGGTGGCATGGATTTATCACACAGGATTTATATTTCTCTCCCCGTGCTCTCTGAAAGCTTTGAGGATAGTTGCAGTGTGTTTGCTGAACACAATACTACGAGGGAAATGGTGTTGTGCAGCTTGTTGCTCTGAAGGATCATAATCTGTTAAACTTCGACCACTAAAATGTTGAGCTTTCTAAAAATGTAACTGTGCCAAAATGTTGGGCACAGCAGAAATTGTTGGCATTAAAAGTTAACATGAAAGTGTATGAAGTGGGACATTCATTGTGGGTTGTAATGTATCAAAAAAAGGTGCATAAATCGTGAGGAACCCTACACGGAGGTTTCATAGAAAGTAATCACTTCATACTGTTATGTTACATGTGACCTTAAAGTAGCAATAACTTGCTAGCTCTGGTTTTATCTCCTGTGGGAAATATTTGGCTCTTTAGCAGCCAGTATTTTTGCTAACTTACCCTGTCTGCTGTATAGTTGTGTTCACATTGCTTTTGTCAGATTATCAGATCTTTTTGCTGAAATCTTTTTGATTTGTTGCAGCTCGAAATGAGCTGCAAATGAGGACCTGTGAGAGTGAAAGAGTAAAATAGCAAAACTGGACGCTACAACGCTCAGTCACAGATGAGGGCAGCTTTAAAGTAATCTGTATGACTGATTCATAGCACTTCATTTATGTGGCCTGACACTGTCCGAGGTGGTGTTTTGATTTTTCTTGTTCTGATGAATGTTGTAATGCCATTTTAATTTTCTGTTCAAATAGAAGCTTCAGTATTTGTGTACGCAGACGATCTCTTTGCCTCTTCATTTTTATTATTGATACGTTTAATGCAGGTACCTAAACAGCAAGCTAGTAGTGATGTGTGGATCGTCTGACATCCAGTATATATGCATGAATAATCCAAGCACCACCTACCCAAACAAATTATCTTCTACAATCCTGTTGTTCACCCGATCACACGTTACCATTATTTCTCAGTGGGATATTAATGTGAACCAATGACAATGTCTTTTATGAACAAATTCAGACAACCATGTAACCTACATACGTCACATGACCTACAGAACCAATCCTGTCAAATTGAGGAGACGGGGGACAAAATAAACCTGAAACGTTGTTGGTACAGAAGGCTGGATTTTGCATTAGCACAACCACTGACACTGTGTCAGCCACTGCCAGTTACGAGCTAGCAAACAACATAACCAATTAACTATGCTAACCATTCAGATATGTCTGCTATCTGGGTCTGACAGAGGCTCAAACATGTGGCTGAGTCCCTCTTATTTATTTCCAGCCCTAATCATCTTCATACTGCTGTTATGCAAGGTTGACAGGTGGGCGAGGCAAAAGGCCTAATCCAGTATTTGTTTTTTTTTTCCCCACTTATTTGTGGGAAAACCATGTTAAACAAAATATTAATCATAGCAGAGTATTTTTACATAGTTTATTTTTACATACAGTCACGGATTGACTGGTTGCTAATGAACAAACTAAGATGTGTGCAGAGATTCAGAGGTCTGGGACCAGTATAGCTTTAAATCCATTATTTGTATTATTTGAAAATGGCTGACTTTGACATGAGCCAAGAGCAGAACCAAAACAGCCGCCTCACATGCACGTTGAGGCTTTAATGAACACGTTATATTGAATGTGGTTAGTGTTACTGTGAACCTACAGTCTCTCCACCTGTGCCAAATATCAAAATCCACAGTTTTATTTTTAAAAATGGTAGAGGAGTGGAGAGGAGCCAATGCTAAGCATGGCATCATACTACAGACACTTCAACTTGAACAAGTCTTTTTTTTTCCCTATGGAGCTTATTTAGCAGTTTGGCGTAATCACCTTGATGATCAGTGTTCAACAATGATAAATTGCCTTCATTTAAAAAAAAAATCAGCACCACTTTAAATTGGTACAAATATCATTGCTTTCTTTTTAATTTAAGGGTGTGTTTGCATTCTTAGCGAAAGGACTGCAGACTAATGAAGGTTGCGTCAAAGGGTAGCACCCTTAAACAAATGCTCGCAGTGAAGCTCTTTGCCTGTTGTCGAATAACTTGACCACAATTAACATGTCTGTGAAAGCAACTTCACAGGCATGAATTTTAATGTTCCGATCACACAAATATTACACCATGTTCGCTTGTATGCAATTATAAGCCAGTGTGGGTTGAACAGCAGCAAACATTCAGGCTGTGATGTCGAGAAAGGAACACTGATAGAAATAACGGCTCTGTGATGTAGACCCGAGCACCATTAGAAAACTGCATTAATTCCCAGTAGCATCTGCAAGCCCAGCTGTATGTGCAGACCACTGAGAACTTCAACCCTTTATCAATATAACTACAAAATGTGGGTGTATGTATATGTATGTGTGTATGTGTATGTGTGTGTGTGTGTGTGTGTGTGTGTGTGTGTGTGTGTGTGTTTGTGTGAGCGAGCATGTCTAGAGGAGTTTTCAGCGAGGCAGTAATGAATGTCTCTCTGGTGGATCAGCATGTAAACACTGGAGGATAGTGAACTCTGGCAACAGCCATTCCCATTTGGCTCAATTAGGCCCGAAACTGAGACAATCAATGGTGCTGGCCTTTCTGCCGGTCCGCCTGTTGGCGACGGCGCCGCACTCAGTAAAACAAAATGGGAATAATCAAAGTCCATAATTAGTTGGCCTGAGAGGGTGCGGGAGTACGTTTTCACTCAGCTATAACCGGACGGCAGCGTAGTGACTATGGAGGCACAGACAGTGCATGGAGATGAATGCACACAGCCTCCAGGAAAAGGGACAAAACAAAACGCAGTGTGAGCTCTATGCTATATAGTTATCCCACTGTTAGAATGAGAGAAACCCTACACTACACACAAGCAATAGCACAAATCTCCACTTGGCGACAAATGAAACGCCAAGGGAGATCTGAATATGATGAAAGTAGCAGTGGCGAATATTTTTGATCAGGAGAGAGTTGGGCATAGGGGCATACATAACACTCAGGCAGAGAGCACGCAAGAAAGTAGAGATAAAGATGAGATGTAAAGTGGGGGGGCTATATATTTATATATAGCAGGGGTGTCCTTTAATGTGGTGGTGGTCCAGGGATTTGACAGCTAACTGAGGAGGGAATGTTGGGAAAATGGCCCAGATTCTCAGGAAGCATGTCTGAGACATCTGGACAAGGATGTGACTTGTCCAAGTCACATCAGTCTCTGCAAGTTGTAAGGGCTCTATATACAAACACTTATCATTTAATGATAAACAAGTTACTGTAAATGGATTTATAGTCAATCCATGTGGTCTGTCGTTTTTTTTTTTGTTTGTTTTTTGTTTTTGTTTTTTTTTTTTCAGTGAGAAATCAAATGAAAATCTAAAGCTGTTCCAGGATAAAGCTGTTCTGGACACACCACTAAATTACTACCACTCAATTTAGTGTGTAGAGGCACCACAGAGATTAGCAACAAAGAACTACATTTCATTTAAAACAGGAATTAAGTGAATCCAGCAAATTACCTCTTCGTCAGATCTAACTCTTCCTAACTGTCATTATCTCCACTGAGTGATTTAAAATTCATTGACAAAATTGTGGCAGATTTTTGGTAAATCAAAGCAAAGGGTTTCAGCCACCTATAGACCAGATGACCAAAGAAAGCACTAGTAATTCATAAAAAGGCAGCAGCGCTGAATACGTGACGTACAGAAAGGTTATCAAACTATCATAGTAGCCATTAAAGTGACATTAGGTCATGTTGAGTGGTCTGCAGTAAAGAGAACAAAAATCATTTCTGAAGTTTGCATGAATGTTGTCAGCATCAATTTTATGTTAACAAATAGTTTCCAAAGTTGGTCCAGTCTGGATTTCTGCCTCGCCATAATATTATATTTTTATAATTTGTCCTCATTCAGATTGGGGTTGAACTTGGCCACTTCCTGTAAATCACTGAAAAGCTTGCTGGGCACATTGAAACAAACTATGGCACTGAGTTAAACAATGGCCACTGGACTGTGTTGCTGCATGTGGAAATGATGAGAAGGGGAAGGTGATGCTGGCACAGGCCGGGGTCACACTGCCCCTGGTATTCTCACAGAAGGTGTCCGGCCTAATGATGAGGAAGATTGCTTCTGTGTAAATGGCAGCCAAGTTGAAGTTGGATAGGGCGTGAGTGCGTGTGTGTGCGTATATGTGTGTGCGTACGCATCAGGGGTGTGTTAAATGCATTGGTATCTGGCACCAGATCTAAAAGGCAGATTTGCAGGGCAATGTCAGTCCAATCCATGCACTCACAGATATTCACACGATGGCAAACGAGCATGTGATTATGTGCACATGCAACCACTCACATATATACACAAGTACATTTTATTGATACAACTTAAAAATGTAAATGTGCGTGTTGCAAACCCGGGCTCATGGATCCATTTAGATCATTTTTTTTTTCAAAATAAGGGTATATTGCTGACAGTGTTGGTTATGGTGAGAGGTCAGACAAGACGTGAACCTGAAATGTGGGTAGTGTCTGACAGCTCAGTGTCACAAAATGTGTGAAATGCTGACAAATTATATCATCATCAACCGTTGTTTATTTGAGGAAGATGGCCTGAGCATTGAGATATTTTATAGCGAGACCCTGATATTATATTGGCAGGAGTGATATAGAATATATAATAACAACCACACTGTTAATAATTATAAGATAATGAAGTCAAATAAAACAAATTAAGTTTGCCAAGAAGGATATACAACGATTGTAAAAGCAGTAAATCTATTGTACACTTAAAATGACCCACTGAAACAGAGTAAAAGCTGGAGTAAAAACTAATTTATTTGACCAAGTTCATTATTTATCTGAAGAGTTTCAACAGATAAAAATTCCTGTGAGTGTGTTTGATGACAAGTGGTTTTGAGTTTTATCAGAGAAATGAGGTAGAACTTGCCCAACAATGTTTCATAATAAAAAGGTGGCAAGAGTCTTTCTAGTGTCTAATAATTTAATGTGAATGGGGCGCCCAGTTTAATTTTCACCTTCTTTGTGTTTCAAAAGAAAATTTAAAACACAAACGATGATTTTTATTTTTTTTTTTATATGTATAAAAATTTACTTTGTCCACAGGAGGATTAAGTGACAAATCAAACACGTTTTCACATTTGTCATTAATTTGATTGTGTCAAATAGTGTTCAGCTACTAAAACATCTGTGGTTAAGGTAGGTGTTAATGTTTTTAAAAAATATTTTAAAAAGAAGGTGCCGTGTTAGCAGATATGTGAGGCCTTGCTACATGCTAACGTCAAGCTGCAAGCGGGCTCACAAAATTATTTAATATTAACATGCTCATGTTTTTAGTGTTTTAGCATGCTAGTATTAGCACAAAACACAACATACAGCTGAGGCTGATGGTAATGCCACTTTAATCGTCAAAGTGATTATGATTCATCCCCTGGGGTGCATGAGTGACTGTATCAAGTGTCAGTGAAATGCCTTCACTAGTCACTACCCTAAAGTCATTCGGGTAGATCCTCTGGGAGCTATGAGCATATGTATCCAATTTCAAGGCAATTTATTTAACAGTTGCTGAGATATTTCAGACTGGAACAGAGTGTTGGAAAGACCTATGGACTGCCATTACTACCTCTAGTCTCACACTGCTAGCATGGCTAAAAAAACAAGACTATGTCCTCCACTGACCCATAACGCAATGTTCCTAATCGATTTAGTCAGTGAAGTAAGTAAAAAAAAAAAAAAAAGAAGGACATTTTCTTGTACAATTTACATTTTAAGAAACCATATCCTTGTAAAACCGGAAAGTTTTATCAACAATATAGATTTACCTGAGCTCTAGCAAAACTTTTGTCCTCCAGTTTCCAGCTGCAATAAGCATTTCTGTTTGTGCTAAGAGATCAATCCCACAGCAACTTTAAGGGAAAAGGCCAGTCTGATTTCTCTTGAACCAACCTGGTCATCCTGGGGTAATATAAGGGCATTATTGCCGCAGAGCACCAGCTGCTCCCCAGGTCTGAATGAGAAACAAGAGCCACAGAGCTATGCCTGTAAATATCCCCAAAGCAAACTCCTGTGACACCGCCTCATGGGTGACATCTCTTGACTTTTTATTACTGAATACTTTCATTGCCAAGCTATAAAAAAAAAAAAAAAAATTGCTGCATTGTAAGTCAATCAAAAGGTAATTTATCCCCAAGCAAATAATCTTTAGAGGAAATGCTTTTGTTTTGAAAAACAATTACGCAGTCAATGACCTAAGTCTTACCTGACAGACTGGCAGGAAATGAAAACAGTTTTTTTTTTTTTTGCTTGGGGGGGGGGGTATCCCAGGTGTGAGGTAGTTGGCAGACACCTTTATCCTACTTTGTGCCTCCTTCATCCAACAGTGTTACTTTTTACTCCCAAATGTGACACCTCTGGCCCCGTGCCGGTCCACAGGGTGGGTCTGTCTTGCAAAGATGTGAGACTGCTGACTTTAAGTTGGCTTGTTGTTTCTTTTCCCAAGTGAGCGCACTGTCTGCATAATATAAATCACTTAATGCACAAACATAATTAAGTACATATTTTAAATTTATGCACTGGGATCACTGCCTGTTTGTGCTTTCAAATATGCCCATGCCCAAATGGAAAACAAACAGAGGCAGCCCAAATGGAAAGGCAGAAACACTTAGACACATGAGTCGACTGTGCTGAGTTACAAAGGTGCTGAAAGGAGAGGACCACTGAAATCAAAGTAGACCAGCCTTGCATCCCAAGCACGGATCTGTAGGGATAATAGACCCACTGAATGCAGAGCAGTCGGCAATAAGGTGCTGCGCCACATGAATAGAAATGGAGTGTGCTCCGTGGCACAATCATAAAGAGGCCTGTGTGTGCACAGCTGTCATTTCAGTGGAAATTGAAAAACTGATAACGCGAGATAATGTTGAAACACAGAACTACTTTCTGCCAGTTCTAGACACAGTTAAGCAGTGAAATAAAACAAATACAACACAATGTAAAACCACGCTGACGTGTAAATTTGCGTTGACCCCTCCTCCAGTGTGTCTGAGAGGGTGTTTTATGAGAGGACCGGACAGATAAAGGATGTTGTTTTCCACGCTATCACGTTTCCTTGTCTCCCCATTGGCATGAATAATGAAGGACATTCACCTTGTTTATCTTTCAATTCAATATTTACTCCTTGTCAGATGCATTTGGGGGCTTTTCATCATCACTGCTCTCCAAGTGCAACATTTTCCTCTATGGTATTCATCCTCACTGTTAATGTTTGATGAATACCACAATAAAGGGCTGGAGGGGAGGAAGGGGGGGGGTTCTACCTGTGCTACTGTTGTTTTTATTTCACCCTCTATTGATGTTTATAGCATCTTCTCCAACATCACGCTTCCTCCCCAGGGACTCCCTGCTTTTCCGGGACTCCCCTTTTCTTTCCCTCAAGGTAAATTTGGGCTAGATTGAATTAGGCAAGGGAAAGTAGGTCATTGGCTTTGATCAGTCTGTTTCATTGTTAGTGTGAAGGTTAAACCTGACACCAGTATATTCCCACCAGCAGATGCAGCCGGCCAGACGTTTTCGCTCTTCCTTCTCTTCCTGTTTATTTCCTCCTCCTTAGTTTGCGATCTAAAATGTTTTCTCCACCATGTTTTTTTTACACTTATACACACAGACACTGGTAGACACGCAGCTAAACACACAGCTCCTGCGTTACAAACTTTCTTCCTGAAGATGGGTTTCTTTCCTTTTAATTTCTCATGCAGCTTTTCACTGTTTCTGTTCTTATCATATAACGTTCTCTTACTTTTTCTTCATATCCATCAGATTTTATATTTAATATTTAAACTTGTGGCTCAGAAAATGTTTTTCCAACTGTATGGTGTTCATTTTTAATAGTCATATATGTTAAACTTGATAAGGAGTTTTTTTTACAATTATTATATTTATAATTATATAATCATTATAATATTGCTGTAACTCACATTGATTAATTAATTACCTAATTGTACATGCAAAAATAAAGCAAAGAAAATGACCCATTAGCTCTGAAACAACTTGTGCTGTTATGCAATGAATTCAGTGGAGATCACGTGTGCATCATCATGTGATCTTGGTTTAAATACACTGGTGACTAGAAGGTCAATATCATGGGAAAAAAGCTACTATCTAGCTATTATCAACACAAAGGAACAGCCTAGACAAATCTGTGACAAGGTTATTGAAGAGTAGCCATCAGGAGAAGGACAGAAGGAAATCTTCAAGGTAATGAACATTCCTCAGACTACAGCACGGTCGGACATAAAAAATGGAGAAAAAATATGGCACAGCTGTAAAACTGCCAAGATCGAGCCATTTGTGTGAGAAGGGTACTAGTGAGGGAGAGCACTTATAAGCCTGTGGCATCACTGAAGGAGCTACAGAGCTACACACGTACAACTGTTGCCACAGTGATTCACCAGTCACATTTATATGGCTGCTGAAAACAAGACCAGCACTGTGAGCGAAATGTTGGCATCCGCATGGCAACCTGCTCACAATGATAATGCTAGCATAATGATGTTCTCAGTGTTTAAAAGTAAGTATAATATGTGTTCACTGTCTTAGTTGTGTTAGTATTCTAACTTCTTAGTAGCACTAAAGGGAAATTTTGCAGTAGCTCTAGTTATGACAAAGGTGCTTAAACAGTGGTAAACAAAATGTTTTACCTGATAATGACACCTTATCAAAAGCTTCATACAAACCCAAATATGTCAACATCCTGCCACCATTAGGGATCAGAGCCATTAAGATTCATCCTCTTGGGAATAAGAATATAAATAAAACTTATTGAGAATTAACTAAGATATTTCATCCTTGTCCAAAGTGACTGACTAACTATGCCAACCCTTGAGCCCTGATACCAGCTGTTACAATAGATCAAGAATATGTTTAATCTTCTGGGGACCATGAAAATTCAAACCAACTGTACACGCAATTCTACATTTTTGAGCTCAGTTATCACTGGTTAAAAGTGCTGGCTACATTGATGCCAAAAGAATCATTCAAATTCACCCTGATAGAGGCCTTGAACGAAACTACAGCAGAATTAAATCTGTCCAGTACTTTCTTCAACTCTACTTCTTTTAAATCTAAAGTCTTAACTCTCTCAATCTCCTATTCACCTTCCCGTCTATATTTTATTTCTGTGAAAACAGTTTACCAAGTATACCATTACATTTCTGTAGCTGCTATTTGGTGTCTCAGCAGAGGAATAATACCTCATAGTGGAATCAAACCACAGATAAATGGCTACTGTTATGTCTGGCCATGGACCCTTTACACACATAAGACCACGTCTCCTTCTTTTATCATCAACACAGGCATGAAGAACAGCACGGGTGGGGAGGCTTGAAGCAGCCACTCCACTGACATGTTGCTCACAATTAGCCAGCTGCAGAGGGACCGTATGGCTGTCATGTCTCCTGTTGTTCCGAGGTGAAAACAAGGCTGTTTCTGAAGGCAGAGTGCCCGCTGAACAGAGGTACCCCCCCCCCCCCCATGCACACAAACACATACGCATGCACTCAACCACACGCACACTCCTCAGAGAGCCCCTCAAAGCCTCCACTGCAGCTCTTAAAGCTAAGCAGTCATTGACCAGCCCCTTTACTGTCCTGGTGTCAAGCCCGTGTCACATTTAGAGTGTGGTGGCACTGAGCTGGAATAGTGTTACCAACTAATTGGGTGAGATAGGAGCTTTATTTCATGTGGCCCATGTTGGCCAAATAATGAAACCATAAAATACCTCTGGAATATATTCTACCACTTTAATTGTGTCCAAAATGCACAGTTAAGTGCAGTATTGTTTGTTTAAGTATCATGTTGTAATTATTTTCACAGTCCACGAAATACAGACTGAATCAAAGTCAGTTGTTTTTGATGACAACCAAAGAGGAGAAACAGATATTACAGGGTTTCATTCTAGTACACTATTTTTTTTTTTTATTTTAGCATTTTAGTATCTGAATTCTAATTACTAACCCTATGAACTCTGTTATGTCCTCATAACATCCAAATTTAGTGGCTTTTTAGTACTTTTAATGATGATTCCCACAAAGCAATGCTTTGCCTGTGATGGTTTCCTACAGGTTTCTAATTAAAAAGTCTGTCTATGAAGTTTCACAAAGCAAGCACAAAGCACAAGCAGGAACTAACATGGTCACATTAATGGTTGGCATATTTACAATTGTTAGATGTTAATATGTGGATTTCTTGCATCCAACATTTAGCACCGATGCCATTTCACAAATATTGGTAGTAAATTTCCAGTGATCCATCCAATCATTTTAAGATAGTTTACTCTAGATCAACGAAGTGTGAACCCACCGTGACATCACCCTCTGGTTTGTGAGCTGCCGTTTTGAAGCCTCCAGTTTGTAAATTGGATATCACCATGTTTCTTTGTTTTTTTTAAACTGGTAGAAACCATATTTGGAGGACAAGGCGGAGCTGAGGATGAGTGAGGGGTAGATCTGACCTGCTCTGTACTCAGGCAGGTCACCGTGTGTGGTACAGTCTGTCAATCACACAGACTAAAGACTGAGACCATAAAGTCATTAGGAAAACATTTACTGAGGTAATAAATCAAGTGAGAAGTAGGGTCATTTTCACATAGACTTCAATACAATCTGAGTCGCCCCCTGATGGTCATTAGATTGAATACAGGTTTAAGACACTTTAGTATTGGCTTCACTTTACAGATCCAGAGTCTACATTCATTGTTATATACAATCTATGAGATCAACATGTTGGCTCAGGGGGCATTATCCTCCCAAAGGTTAAACGTATGGAATTATTCATAGATCGAAAAAAAGGCTAAGGTCAAATCAGTTTAGGGCAAAGAAGACAGAGAGATCAAAATGGACCACCTACAGAAAAACATCTATTCGACATCCTGGACTAAATGCTGATTTGAAATGCACACTGAGGTAGGAAGTTTCATCGAGAATCAACATAACCTTATGGAACGAGGAAACAATGAATGGATCTATCTAAATGAACCAGCCAAAAACCATAGTTTTAGCAGCAATAACTCAGAAATCACACTGCAACTGAATCTGCAGACGATGGACTAGCCAAACAACAATGCGAGCACGGGTTAAATCCTTGTGAAAATCTCTGCAGTGACTGAAAGACAGATCGCTGTACATGCTAATACGTCCAACTTGAGTAAGCTCGAGCACATCTGCATCTTAAAATCACAAATGTCTCCTCTACAGCGCTGGTGCTGATACCGAGAGGAATCTCTGCCAATGTCACTTCAGAAAAAACATTCACTCAGTCACTGGTCATTTAAATGAGGTAGTGCTGTAATTTATTTTTTGGTAAGTAGCTTTATGGTTTAAATTTTGTCCTAATCCTGTGATCTTTTTTGTAGAATTCCCGACAGAATAACCTAACATTACAACAGCAACATTACAAAAATACAAAGAGCGTAACACGCTATGTAAAGTAAGGAGTCCAATAGGCACAGATTGTTCCATACAATTAGAAAAACTATAATCATCTCATCCAGGCTTGGTTAAAACTGGAACAGATACGTGGCTGCCATTGTTTCTTCTCCATATGCATTTGTATGGGCATGGAATTTGTACTGTTTGCCTCTAAATGCTGCCAAAGTGGTTCTTATTATCCCATGAATAAATGCAAGGGAAAAAAAACACAAATCTCAAATCCTCTCCCTCTCTCTCTCTCTCCTCCATCCTTTAGTTTAGATGTCAGTGCTATCTCCAGAGTGACTGAGGAGAAGCAGTATGCGGTGTGACAGCCAGCTTGGGTCACAGCCCCCATTTCAGCAAATGGGCATGACTTATTTGCAGGGTTGGGGGCTGCGGGGGTGCAGGGCGAGGGCGATATTGACAGGATCATTTGCATGTCTGCCAAGTTGCAGGCAGAGAGACAGAGAGTGGCTGAAGGGGAGTTACAAGGGAATAGATGGGATGTGATGGCTTCTACAATCCACCCCCGCTCCCTCTCCAAACCCCTACCCCCCAGCCTGATCAGTCAGAGGTGCCGTGCAAAATGATCATCCTCTGGCTGTGGCTGGACCAAGAAAGAGTGGCGACTTGGACCAGCCCTGATGTGATGCGTCTGTCATCGCAGGCAAAACTACTTTTTGTCCACTCATTAGATGTTGTGGAGAATTTGCCGCGCTCATCAAAAAACAATAAATATTTCATTTTGTCACCATTTTTTTCCCTCTTGATTTCATGTTTTGTTACCACACACTACCACTGAATCAGTGTTCGCCAGTAAAAAATAAATAAATAAAAAAATAACAAAAGGAAGTGTCACCTATATGTAGCATACATAATTTGTTTTTATTTGGTGGAGAGAGAATCAGTGTTGTGTTGCCAGACAGGAGAAATTGAGTTTTTATTGGTGACATAAAGCCTTTGTCATAAATTGGAAACTGCGGTTTGGTTTATCACCTGTAAGACTGTGGTCAGGTAAGTGTGACTGAACATAAATTTATATTACATCTCTTTCCTTTGTTGCAACTTAAACTTATATTAAATCCATGGCTGTCATTCTTGTAACACTTAAGCAGCAAACCTAACTTGTCCTTGTGGTATATTTGCATTATGTTTATATCCTAGTCCACTGGATTTTTTGAGTATCATTTATTATTTTTTTGTGTTTTCATCCACACTTGTTTTGATTTTCAAATTAAAACTGTTTATAATTCAAAAAACCTACAGAACCTGTGTATATCCAAGGTATCATTGTAAGGCCTATGGTTAGGAACTGTTAGGTTAAACATGTTACATTCAGTGGCAAACCCAGACATGGTAATCAACAGAACCTACAATTTACACGTTCCCCTGAACAGCTCACATGCAGGCTATTTAGATGCTAGCTACAGCACACGTCATCAGGTGGAGAGGTCTGGGGGGGTGGGGGGGCAGTACACTGTTTAGTGCCATAATGGGGGGGTTTAAGGGCCTTTATTCTTGTCATTGCCCTTAGGGGCTCCAAACATTGGCCTGGTTTTCCTCTCCTGTTAGTGCTTACAGTTCATGTCTTTTTAATTTTATCATTAAAACACAGTAAGTAAGTCATGCTCTGTGTGACTATATTGAAATAGACAAAGTCTCTTCCACAACTTGTTTATAATGTGTGCATTTTTTTTTTGGACCCACAGTTTCAACAGCTTAGATAGCTGGCAAATAAAATGCTAACTACTGCTACGAAGTTTAACTTATGTCATAAATGAACAACATATTTCAAGGATTTACTGAAGAGCACCAATATGAACATATGTAAAAAAATAAATATGTTATTAGGATTTATTGTCATATGGAAATCGTTTTGACCTTTAATGTACAATGTATAGCAGCAAATTTTATTGTATGTATTGTAGAATTTTTAGCAGTCAGAACTAAAGATTGTTGGTATTGTAAGATTCCAGGTTACCATCATAATATATATACAGATATATACGTATATTATAGATATATATATAATGCACCTTGCGTTAATGTTACATGAGAACTATAGAGCCACAGAGATAAGAATTCATGTCACAGTCTCTCTAAGATGACACTGCCTAAAAATGCTAGAGGTAAGTTTGATACTGGCTGCTGCATCGTCATATCGGCTTGTAACGACAAGCACTTGAGTGTTGATGAAAAGAGAGTCAGTGAACATACTGAGGACACTCAGAGTACTTCCAAGAAGCAGAGGACGGTATTCAAGGGCTCCTTCAACACGTGGAGAGCTAAACCCTGCTCAGTTGAAAGGTCAAGTGCCACACCATCACCATCAACACCTCTGTGTGTGTTTTGTCTCTTTGCACTCCACAGGACACACAGCCAAAGGCTAGTCAGTCTTTTAATGGTTAATCAATAGAGCCAAGAGTCCCTGGACTATGTGTCTAGATATTTGGGGGCCGAACCAAAATAATAAGCTAGCATCTATCTGCAGAGGCTGATGGGGAAAAGTCGATAGTTTTGTACTTGGGTTCCAGATTGATGGCAGCTGAGCAGCAGTTAGGTGGTGGGCTTTTTGGGCAAAAGAGAAAGAGACAAGAGAGACAGAAGATAAAGAAAGATAAAGAGAGAAAGGTGTTAAGATGGTCAGCTCGTCTTATGAAGAGCTCAGAGTCTCAACATCTGGAGTGTGATATGCGGCAGATAGATCATATCGTACCACGAAAAACAAAGTGCTCTATTTACAGTCTCTGCTTCTGCTCTGGTTCCTGCTCCATCTTCTCGGTTTTTTCCATAATACTGCAGGTTTATCCTCCTTATCTCTCACCTTTCTATATTTATCTGTATAGGGATTCGGTTTCTTTAATGGAGGTCACCTGCTTATCCACAGTAGAGCATCTTTTAAAGGGAAAGTTACAGCTTGCTGTGTCTCCTGGCTTAAAGTCTTAAGCTTAAAATCCTCTTTTACTTTGTGTGTAAAAGAAATATAACCTATTAAGATTCTACAGCAGTGTTGGCAAGCTACTCGGACAGTGTAGTGAGCTAAGCTACCAGTTACTCTACAATGAAGCTACCCCCAGAGAAATGAGGCGAACTAAGCTACACCAACATGGTAAAAATTGAAGGTACTTTTTCATTGATTTCTTTTAATTGAACCAACTTCATGCCAACAAGTCAGTGCTCTCTCAGTGATCAATGTGACTGTCAGTCAAATACATACACGGGTAAAAACAGCATCCAGTTCCGCTGTGTATTAAACAATAACCTGTGATTGTTACTGTCGCTGCTCCAAAACCAGTTTGGCAACAGCAGCAAACAAAAAAGTGAGCACCCTGCAATAACAAAATGTGTGTGTGTAACTGTGCGCGTTACAGGTTCCCTCTGCCATCTTTCCATCAAGTAAACTCAATGTGTCTGTGGTCTCCCCTGTCACAGGCATCAGCCCAAGGATTGGTGCATGATGTAACCGTCATACAAAAGTGCTTCTGTGGCCACATATATACGTCTGAGTATGTCGGTGGCATCAAGAGCTGAGCCTTAGTTTTATTTCAGACCTGTAGCAGAAAAATCCTCTGTACTCTCTAACTTCAGAAATGCTATGGAAGTCGTAGCTTGTGTGGACGTCGCAGTATCACTATCTAATGAAAACATTAGCAACCCTACATGTAGTGACACCACAGCCCAACACAGCTACAACTATTATTCATCATCTTAATTTATTTGAAAGAGGAAGAAACCACTGTTGGACATTACTGTGGCCATGGTTAGAGGACACTGACAACTAGTGATATTCTTTTTATTCCACGTATTCCACATTAGCTTTCCTCTCTGCGTGATATTCAACGTAGAAAACAAACCCTGTATTTGTTTGCGTCTTTTTTCAACTGTCCCATGCAGCTGCTGGCTCTTCCAGGCTCTCCTATTTGATTTTTCCCCAGAGAGCACCTTATCTCTCTGGCTTGATGTATATCTGGACACTTGCCATCCCATTGTATAGCAGCCTCATTCAGCAACAATATGGATCACATGTTCTCTGTGGAGAGCTGCTGAAGACATGTTCAAAGGCCAGGATTGTCGTTAAGAGGCCTAAATAATGGACTCATTTGACTAAAGGCTTTTAAAGCCCATTTATCCTAGAAAATGAGAAATAGACTGAGGATTAGACTCACACTTAAAGAATTGCATGTTGAGGCTTTTTTTAATATGCCATCCGCTTTCTTTTTTTTTTTCCACGGCCATACGAGTGTAGCAAGGGATTTGAGGCATGTTGTCCTCATTTTCAACAAACGATGCAGCTGCATGAACAAAGGATCAAGCTGAAATTATCAATGCAAAGTAACATGAGACAATGGTGCTTGCATATCACTCAAAACACAATTGAAGCACGTGTGCGCCCACATAAATGCTATGTCCATGTCTGTGCATGCACGCAGAAACACACGCATGCACCCAATGAGACACAAACTCTCCCGGTCTTCACATACACACAAAAAAACTCTCTTACCAAAGCCATTGTTTCTCATTCAGCCCAAGTTGTCCAATCAATAGGACCACACACAACTCTTTGCAGCACATTATTAGGATTGAAAGACGCTACTATCAGCTTTTGTATGCTTCAACTGATACCTCTCTCACTTCAAAGTCCAAACAAAGACACTCGATGGTGTCCGGGAGACGGCTTCTCTCCCTCTTGAGCACAGAATCCAAGGCGGTACACTGCCATCTTGTGAGAGAAGGAAAGGCAGACTAACAAGCAGCAGTAAGAGGCAAATAATGGAAGATTTGCCTGCCTAATGACCATTGCAAATAGCTGGTGAGGGGCAGTTAAACATTTTTGTCTTTTAGTCTTTATAGCATTGTCTTCGTCAAGGCTCTCCCAAATTTAGCCTCATTTATCAGCACTGTTAAACTCAGACACACAAAGTTGTATACACAGACATGCTCACAGGTGAGTCAGACATGTATTATCTGTGAGCTTTTCACCAGAATAGAGGGCTTTAAGCCTGGATGAAAGGACCACTCTGAACTCTTTTGATGAGCATTAGCATGCTAATAGCCTGCTCCCTTTGTTACCCCTCTCATCTGCGAGAATGTCAAGGCTAATCTGCGTGATTCCTAATGATGGCAATGGGGTGATAAACACTGTGCGCCGTGTGTTCTCTTTAGTCTGTGGAGATGGCAGTGGAGGCGGCAGTGCTTTGGAGGATATGTGCTTATCAGATTTCAGACTGGCCCAGACTCTGAAAACAGAGAGGAGCATTTTTCACTGTGGCCTTTTGTGGATTTTTTTTTTTTCTCCCAATGTTTGCCATTATTTTTCTTTTGCTTTTCTATGTACTGTCCACACTCTGAACCTTTCAAGTCCTTTATAGTATCTCTTTTATCATTTTCAATATGTCCTCCCTGATACGCCCTCATTTTTGTCTCTCTTCTTTGTTCCTCTGTTTAGGTGAGTGGACCATGTCGCGTAATCTTTGACTAAATCAAATCAAGGTTTCAAAGGTTATATCTGTCACACACCAGGCATTATGTGAAGTAAAATGCAGTACTGCATATATTCTGAAGACCACGCTAGAGTAAGACTGTGAAAAAGGAAATCTTAAATCTAAAATCAAGGATCACAACCATTTCACAGCTTTCTTCAATAAGCATGTCTTAGCTGTCATGTAAATGAGAAAACTAGTTTCTGTAATAGGAGGTGGTGTATTCTAGAAACCCGATTTTCCCAGAAAGATTTCTCCAACAACTACATTGGTCTTGTATACAGGTAAGTGGGTTTCTATTCTTTTTTTCTTTTTTTTTCAACAAGTACTTTTGCTCATGAGAAAGATTTCAGAGAAGCAAATGGGTGAAAAGTAAGATTACAAGGAACCATGCAATTTGACAGAGGAAAATATATCCATCCAAAGAATAAAACTTTAATGATCACAATAAAGGCTCAGGAAGGTCACTGAGTTTGTTTCCATTGCTGAAGGCGTGACTAAAAGACCTTCAGACGTTATTCATCGAGCAGAGTGAGTAAGGTCTGAATTTTACTCTGCTGTCTGCAATAGCGATGCTGTGTGTCCTCTCACTATGTCATCAGTCTTTTCTCACTAGACACACACACACACACACACACACACACACACACCAAAGTGAAACAAATGCATCACCTTGTATCATTAATGCAGTTAAAGGTGTGGTTCCAAGCTAAGGTCTGTTCTGTTGCCTATATGAAGATTAACAGCAGCCAGGTCATGATGGTGCACCATCCAAGTAACCAGTTATTTCAGTGAGTGACCCGGTTACCACCCAGCTTGGCACAGGACTGGATCAAATATCACAGAATATAGAATAAAGATTCACCGCTGCTTATTTTCAGAAGAATGTTTGTTTCTGTTGCCAGGCTGCTCATGGCGGCCATGTTGCTAATGCTACTGCTAGCAGCCGTGGCTACTGTCCAAAGTAAGAAACGACTGTGAAAACCTCAATTAGAACTTGAAACCGTCTGATCCTGTGCTATAAGAAAAACAGAGTAAAGCATCCACTAAGTCAGGCAGGTTTTGTTTCTTACCGATCAGCTAAACGCAAGACGAGTCTGAAAATGATACACACCTGACAAACTGACAAACACAAGTTAGCAGAACTTTTTCTATTTGTACTGAATTGAACACAGATTAAGATTTAAGACTAAGGCCAGGAACGCACTGGGTAAGTCGTTTGTATGTGGCGAAAACGTAACGTCTTGGTTTTCATTTCGGCAGCCATGTTGGCGCGTTAGAGTGGACACACTGCCTGCATGAGACACGTGTCTCAGGCCTCCCGGTGGCATTCACGTTTTTTCTCACACAATGTACACGTCCAGCAGCAATCACACACAGAGAAAAGACTTGTTGACATTATTGTCATTTTGCCTCACACCAGCACTATTACACAAACCGTCACCTCTGTAGTCTCTGTGTACAGGCTGAATCTGATCTATGTGACAGACATATATAAATATATTTGTTTACCATTTAAACAGCTGCATGTGGAGACAGACATGTAGAGATATTTTCTGTAAAAAAAAAAAAAAAAAAAAAAAAAAAGCATAACATTCAAGTATCCCGCTAACTTGCAGCAGCGACAAAACTGGCACAAACATGCGTGCTCTTACATAACAGATCAGCAATTACCGCATCATGAAATACTGTAATATGATGTGTTACTCATTTGACAGAATTAAGCAAAGGCAGGCTGTGACTTAATACTTAAATACTAGAGCACTCAAGTCTTGGAGTTGTAGTAGCAACTGTCTTTCTACTAATGACTGACTGCTCTGCCTTGTGTTCTGCTTTTCGTAAACTGGAGCCAACAAACAATATAATTTTGATTTTGCATGCACGTCAACTTCAATCGCACCTTACAGGATATATAGTCCAACCTGACAGAGGCTCCTTTAGAAATTTGATCCAGATCTGCAAATAAATCAGTTCAGTGTGTTCATTTCACAAATGACTGACTGATATGTGAATTGACGTGTGACTACTGTCAGCTGTCTCTGACTCTCTGTCACTCCCTGAGCCTGCCCTTGCCCATGGTCTGTTGGTATATCAGTCTGCAGATGCCATCAAGTTAATGCCCTCTATCAACACCTTATTATCAGACGCGGCCATTCTCCCTGCAGCAGATGAGAACTATTCCAGTTGTGCCTAATGCCTGTGAGTGGAGGCAATCTGCATCGCCAGACAGGCTTAACAGGGGACAGGTAGCATTTAACAACCGGCCCACACACAAACATTACATCCGTGCTCTTTATGGCTACAGTATGCTGCCACATTACGAGCCAAAGATCGGTGTTTGGATCAAAAATTAGAACCTTTTCAACCCCAACAGATGGAGCTGGGGGGGAAAAATGAGGCAATGTGGGGGTCGTTGGGACAAACATAAGTAAGCATTGTCATTGTGTGTGGGTAAAGGGTTGAGGTGGGGGGAGGAGGGGGGGGTGTTGTCCATTGCCCACCAGCCACCACCTTGGTTTTAATGCCAACAAATATGCGGCAGGCTCGAGCTCGAGCACACAAAAAGCCAAGGTTAACACAGAGATGGAGGGAGCCGATACGGTCACTCACGCTCGGCTGAAAGGGAACCCTGATGACTTTTCATTTCCAATGTTCATCTTGTTATCTGTAATTGTTGAAGGATGGAGCGCTGCGAGTCGCAGGCTGGGCCTTTATAGTCTGAGTGTGTAACCGCCACGCAAATTGATGCTCGCTGTTGGAGGCGGAATGGGATTGGAATGGGTCGTGTGTATGTGTGTCCGTGTGCGGGCGGGAGGTGGGAAGGTGGTGTCTTTTTGCACACCGGAGGGATGTATGGTCGCAGGGTGGGAGTGGGACATGATTATGAAAACGGTCATTACGTCATGCTCTCCTTCAGCGTGACAGATAGGCGTGCTGCTGATGAGGCGCTTGGGTAGAAATGAAGATAACAGCGAGATGTGACAGCAGTGGGTATGTTTTAGATACATGTGCTTATTGCCACACACACACACACAGAGGAACACATGCCTGCACGCATACATAAACAAGTTCCTCTGAGCACTGAGGTTAGAGGGTGTGAACATGAGATAGGTAATGAAAAGAATATTGATTTAAGAATTTACTCTGCTGAAATTCTTGCATCTCCCAGCCTGCACGTTAATATCATTATTGCTGATGGCCCGCATGGCCTAATGCTGTTAGCATTAATCTCTGATGATTTTACCTGCCCAATCATTATTCATGATTAACAGGCTGGATTGAGTCAGTACAAGAGAGCAATATCACCAGAATAGCTTTGTTCAGCACCGACTGTGATTCAGCTCTTATTCAGCTGTCTGGGCCCAGCGTAAAACTCTCTTTTCTGAAGGAGACGGATAACACATTGAACTCTGCACAGGAAAGTGTCACATCCTGCAAGACATTGTTTTTAAATAAAACTTCCTTTTCTTTGCTTGTTGCAGACCCAAGACACAAGTGAGAAGTTCAAGGGAGTTTTTTTTTTTTTTTTTTTTCTTTTTTTCTTTTTCCCAGGGCAGATATTTTCAAAGCACCAACAGGGAGCAACATCAGTTCAGTTTATTTAACTGCAATGATGTGAAGTGAAATTCGATTTGGTCTTTGAGGCATTTGTCTTTTAACTGTGTTGCCAGGTCAGACAAAAAAAAAAAAAAAATGGCCGAATCAGAAGCTACTGAGTCATCATATGAAAAATTTAAATTAAGTAATGAGGCCTAAATAGTCGACCAAACACTAATCAATAAGAAAAAAAAAAAAATGTAGTGTGTGATCGGTGTGATCACTAGTTGTGAAACTGAACATCCTGGGTTGATATAAGTGAGCTAATTTATTAATGAAATAATAAACAGGATTAAGACACAAAGAACGGCAGCAACAACAAAACACGTGAGTGACAACAACTCCTGCCTTGCAGCAGCTGTACACCACAACACAGGACAGTCTATTACAGTAATGACATACTCATGTGTCGATCAAAAGAATGGGATCATGATGACCCCAGTTAAGGTGACATGCAAACTGCAGGCGGGTGTTTAGCTACGACTCATCTTCAAACAAAGCTTACCATTTGAAATATGTTAGAAATATGATTTTGTATTTCCCTGTAGCATAGGACTTAAACCATGTCGTTGAACGAATACCAGTCAACTTGGAAAATCTTTGGTCAGAGCAGCCCTGACAATATTATATAGAAGAATCAAGGAGGGGAGGAAAAATAATCGCTCCCATCGCCTCCAGTCTTTTGTGTTATCACAATAATAAGGCAAACTCAAAACCAAAGTTACGATAATGAAAGAAATGATAACAGAAGTCACAGAATGAAATCTGTCTTTTAGATAATGTCACAGGTTGATGACATACACAAAGCAACCAAATGGATCCATTTATATAAGCCCATATAAATGTATAAACAAGCTAGGTTTTCTGTGGCAAAATGAATTCTTTACAAATAGTCTGATCTCCACGGTTTAAAGATTTGGCTTACACTCTCAGATGCAAAACACAGAACGCTTAGAGCAGTTTATTGCAGTCAGATTTTATTGCCTTTGCCTTGTACAGCGTCTGTTTGGAGTGAGTGTAAGTGCTATCAACAGGAGGCGGGGAGGGGAATACCAATGTGTCCTACCTCTGGGCTCAGGTGTGACAGCTGCAGCCATGTGGATGGCAGGAGAAAGGTCACTCTAAAGTGACAAACAAACTGTAAAAGGTCTCAAAGTGTGATAGAAGTGTAGGTTAGAAAAGCACGAGCATTGCTTTGTGGGTGAAATTGCACAGTTTGTGTATGAATGTGCGTGTTTGTGTGCGCGTTGGGGGCACAGAAAATTGTCTCATCGAAAATCAAAACCACAGAAATAATTCAGTACAATAATTTAGTAACTAGAGATTCACTTTACTTTGTGGATTAGCGCAGTCTAACACACTCAAGTGTAGTTATTAGTCTTTGATACATCACAGAGAAAGTCTGATTTCATCTCTTTCACCCTTTGGAAATTGAGAAAAAAAAATAGCAAAAAGGCCTTTAACTCTTAATTCAGAGGCTTGTAGAGATCTGGGATTTAGTCCTGCAAAACATCCTCTGTTGTAAGGAGGTTAGTTTCTATTATTTATTTATGTGAAAATGAAACACTACTGTAAATCAAAGAGAGATAAAGGATGTACATGAACATCCAAAAAAGTCACTGAGTTGAGGGATTAGGTACCTCAACCTCCTGATATGAAATAAAAATAATGTGGAATAACAAATTAACTGAATTTTAGTGTAGACAATGAGAGAAAATGAACAGAAAGGAGCAATTGATCATAAAAGAGACTATATGGAAATGAAAACTGGCCTCAGCTGCCCATATCCTTTTCATAAATGCCTTTGGTCTGCACTTCTCCATTCTATCAATACCATAAATACTACAACAAGGGCTTGTAGAGTTAGTAATGTAGTAGTGTTTTGGCATTTATATATTTCCAGTACTGCTTTTCATTTGACTTGGTGATATCAGTAATATCTGGTTGGTTTTCCCCAATGACAAGTTTTATATTTAAATGAATTCCATAGTCTGATTGCATTTGAGACTGAAAGCACACCGAGTTCAGTAAGTCCAGCATGTGATAACTGATGACATAAGGACAAAAGCAAAGAACACTTCAGGTTCATTACAACCTTAAAGTAGATTTTCTTTCATGTCATGTAGTAAAAGCTTCCTCACATCTGTTGATTTTTTTTTGTTCATATAATGTAAACCAGAAGACTTGGAGATAATAGAGAATGTCTTTCATTAACACAAATAAAAACACTGTGTTACTGATGACTGTATGGGCTCTGTGTTTGGTATCGGTCAGCGCTTGAAAAATTGCTTGGAAATTTTCTCTATCACTACTGTGGTCCAGATTTAAATATTTTCAAAACCATTCATTTGCATTTGTATCCCAATTTTTCTAAGCTTTAGTTTATGTTTTATTTAATATAATAAATATTTAATATTATTATCTGTACGTCCTGGTTTAAAAACTCCTCCAACCTGAACATACATACAGATACAGATTTCTTCCAGCCCTTCCAGTCTCCTGAAATAGCTCCCAACAGGCGTAATGGGCCTTGACTACAAGTCCGTAAATCAAACCATGACATGGTTACTGAAGAACCATGTCATGGTTTGTGGTGTACTGCTGTGAGTAACTGGTCAGGTTTAAGAAAAGATGGCGATTGATGTTAAAATACGCACTTCCTCAACTTTAGGTAATCTCTGTCACAGTTACAATACGAACAACATGGTTAACAGTCCTGGATAATAATACTACTGGATAATAATACTACTTTCTCATGGGAATCGAACGCCACTCTCCTTTTTCACAACTTCCCAACCACCGCCTGTTGTAAACTTTGTTACCCATGTTTTTCCTTTGCTCCCGTCATAGTTACTATGGCCACTAGATGTCACCTAGCAACAAAAACTTACTATGGGTAATAATAATAAACTACTATACAGACGAACAATGGGCTAACTTTTATTAAAAACATTTTACAGGACAGTCCCCTCTGCTTTGTCCAAAATTAGGACATCTCTAGCATGCTAACAACCAAAACTACGATCGTAAACAACATGTTTCAGCATGCTAAATGTAGCATGCTAAACAGGCTCACAAAGTCGCTACCATCTCTGTAGACTGTCTTTACATTAAAACTAGCAACTTCGTCTTCATCTGTTTGCTGTCTGGTCCACTACCTGCTTCCCAGATTGTTCTCTGCATAAGGAACGAGGAAGTAAAAAGCCAAGCAAATGAATTATAGATACAAATATGTTAAATGATGACAAAGCAGATGCAAATGGGGCCACAGTGAGCACAGACGCAATACATTTTGACATTTTGAGTCCAACGTGTCAATTTCTTCTATTTCTTTTGTGACAGACTTGTTCCCCACTGAGGTTTGTTGTAGTTATATAAGTGTTTTGAAAGCTATTACAAGTTGTGCGATAGTGTTACTCCCACCTTGTTCTATCTCGGAATCCGGTCTGCAAGTTGTTTTCCTCCCAGAGATGGAAAGTCTATGACTGCAGCTCATATTAGAGGACAACTCTGCTCCAGGCCATGTGGAGTTGTACTGTACGCTGTAGCAGCAGATGTTGGCCAACAAAGGAGACACTTAAGCTGTCATGGCCTGTCAAAAATGAACAGCCAGCAGTGATGAATGATGATAGCTCTGTGCTGATAATATTATATCCTATGACAGTGTTGCAGTTGTTTCCTTTAAAGCCAAGTGTGATCCTCAATATATTTTCCTTGGCACTGCCTTGCATTTACATTAATATGAAAAAATATAGATATGAAGTCGAATATGAAAGTGACTTATCTATCTGTCAAAGTATGAAATATTAAAAATGCGCAAATTTTTAATAACCAAAGCTTTTATACATATAGAGTATAATGGTAAAACAATTGAAAACATAATGGCTGAGTTGTTATTAAATAAATGCATCAAGACTTGATACTTTCTGATAAACACCTTGTGATGTAAACATGTAAATATCTGTATATGATGGAAGGTTTTCATGACAGGACTTAATTAAACATAATTTCATCACTGGTGTTTATTTGAGTATTTTCATTAGAAGGAAATGCAGGCTGAATTCATTTAGTATTAGTATGTGTATTTGTCTTTGTGACACTGATTTCATACAGGAATTGATATGAAGTTAATGTGTGTATGTGCTTGAGATAACTGACAACCAGACAGTGTTGGAATATTATTTGGTTCAGTTATATATTGATGGGATACTATTCTTTAACAATGCAGTCGTAACTTGGACTACCAACAGTTATAGGTAAATCTTAACATGGCCCCAGGTTTATCAAACTTGCTAAATATTTTTGGATGAAGGTTATTAAACTTAAGAAGAAATGGTATGAATTATATTTATTATTAAAAACTATTTATTAGCTATGCATTATTATTATTATTATTATTATTTTCAGTGCAATGTAAAATTGCTGTAAGAACGCTCCAGAGGTCAGTCATTTTTAAGGTGTTGCAAAAACACAATTCTCCTTCTGGTGTTTGCAACCAGAGCCCTTTATTAGGAGCACCTGTACAGCTGTTTATGCAATTATCCAATCAGCCAATCATGCATAAAAGCCTGCAGATACAGGTCAGGGGCTTAAGTTCATGTTCACATCAAACATCAGAATGAGGCAAAATTGTGATCTCAGTGACTCTGACAGTGACATGATGGTTGGCTGGTGTGTGTGTTTCTGAAACTGCTGATCTCCTAGGATTTTCACACAGCAGTCTCCAGAGTTTTTACTGAATGTTATGAAAAACAAACCAAAAAAACCCAGCGAGAGGTCAGATGAGAATGCCCAGACTGGTTGGAGCTGTCAGAAAAGCTACTGTAACTCAGATAACCACCCTTTAAAACTGCGGTGAGCAGAAACATCAGCTCAGGATGAACACGTTGAACCTTGAGGTGGATGGACTACAACAGCAGAGACCAACAGCAGAGACCACACCAGGTTTCTGTTCATGGCTGACAGCCATGAACAGAAACCTGAGGCTACAGGGGACACAGGCTCACCGACACTGGACAGATGAAGATGGTAATATCTGGATTGGTGGGGTTTAGTGCCGCATGCATGACTCCATGGACCCAACCTGACCCCATCAACAGTCCAGACTGGGGGTGGTGATGTAATGGTGTGAGGCAGTAGCAGAGCAGTAATTGGGAGGGTCAGGACAAATCCCACTGTGCCAGACTGATTATTGTATAGGCTAAGAATAATGCAACATATAAAAGTTGGCCTGGACTGTGTGCTCATGGACCCTCATCTCTCCCAGCGCAAGAGCCTCTTGCAAGTCTATATTTTTAATAGGGGGGGTAAATGATGGTACAAACCCAGTGTGCTTTTTAATTGTAATTGGTCAGCTAATGAGCCAATAACAGCTGTGAACTCTTCATTAGGCTCATACGGAGCTTTCAGAGATCAGGGAACGTGTGTGCTCACTGTTCACATTGGTTTGGAAGCAGCAGCAAAAAGAGAAGGTAAAAGCTGGAGCAGAGAAGACTTGAATTCAAAAGAAAAAATGCCGGAGGAGGAAGCAGTAATTTTATTTCAGAATAAAAGGCATATGCCAACATCCAATAAGGAACGGAAAGAGATATTGAGCAGTGAGACTACCCCATTGGCACAGTGTGTGGTAAGGTATAAGTGCAATCACATTGGCCTGGGTTCAAGTCTGACCTGTGGCTTTTTGCGACATGCCATCCCTTCTCTCTCCATGACCCTCCTGTCTGTCTCCCTCAATGAAGGCAAAGTAATGACTGCAACATGTACAAATATATTATGTGTTGTAACTTAATCTTTGCCCCTCTCCACCGCGGCCACTGAAACTTTCCCGGTAAAGTTACATGTCCCGCTCCATCACTGGTGTGGGGAACATTTCCTCCTCACACTTTTCATGCCAGTCAGTCATGGTTCGATGGTACAGCTTATCTGAGTATTGTTGCTGACCATGTGGATCCCTTCAAGGCCATAATTTACCATCTCCTAATGGCTACTTCCAGCAGGACAATGCTCCATGTCACAAAGCAAAAGTCATCTCAAACTGGTTGCTTCCACAGCCTCCAGACCCAAACTCAGAAAAGAGCAGTGAGGTGTGATCAAAACATGAGATGAATAAATGAATCAATGCAATCATGTCAGCATGGATCAGAGTCTAAAAGGAAAATGTTTAACGTCTGGTGGAGTCAAGTGAGTGTAGATAGAGGTGAGCACAGACATGTTGACTGATTGTAAAAAAAAATATATATATAAATATATAATCGGTCATGCAAAACAATATTAGCTGAAGGAATGTGTGGCCTACTACTGTGCATGCACGTGACTGGAAAATATAATTTTTCATACAACAGGGTCACAAACAACAAGAATAAAGACAAATTTGACACACTGATTTGTCTAGTGCCTTGTCTGTACATGGCATGCTACAAAATCATCCTAACAGTCCTTTCCCCTTCAGTTTGTTTCAAACATAGTTGTTTTTATTCCTATAACACAACATCCTACTGATAGATTGTCATTATTAATATATTTTTACATACATTTTAATTTTGTTTTAGTCATATAGCTTCTATATCACACATCTAACAACATATTCATGTCTTAAAGTCTTTAAGAGTGTGTTTAACAATAACCACTGAGCAATAACCACAACACAAGCAGAAATGACCCACCTGTCACTTTTGTAAAAAGCCCACACACAGCTGTGATCCTCTCTCAGCTCCGGCCCAGACTCAGGCTGTTTGAATCGATGCAGCTGCTTTAGAGAAGTTAAGCTCACAATATTGATTTAAATCAGCGAATCATTACACCACTAAAAGGTGCCAACGCCGATAAAAAACTACTTGACTGAAGGAATAACCTGCGGTTTCTCCTCTAAGTGAATCAAATTTGAGCCGTCAAACAAAGAGGTTACAAAACACTAGAATAATCGTATTGAAAGGCGTTCCTAAGATCTTCTTCTGCAATGTAAACAGTTTTAGTTTGTTGTTGTACTGTCATGTCCTGGACCACTTCTTAGGTCATTTTTATTTCCATTTCCTGTTTTATTGTGATAAGTCAAGCATTCTTTCTCGCTCTTAAATTTTTTTACACTTCCTGCCATAATGAGTTTGATCTGTGCCTACTTGTCTTCCTCTCCTTGTGTATGCTCACTGTCCTCCATGCCAGTTCATCTTCATCTTCCAGCATCACTATATTAGTTTAAGCCTTCCAGTGTTTTGACCCCCCCCATTTTTCCTTTCTGCTTTTATGTACCGACCAGGGGTCAGATCTTAGAACGAAGCCATGCATACACCACTTCCCATCCATAGATCGGTATTCACAAACAGAAGAGACTGCACCTCACACTTTCTTTTGGCCAAACGTGCTGATTTAGATACAGTGAAGTTTGGAGACACAAAATTTAACATAAAACAAATCAGACAACTTCACAGAGCTTCATTACTGTCATTCTAAGCTTTACTGTTAACATTTCATACACAGAAATAATTGTATTTGTGTTCATGTTTTAATTATAATGGTTTAATATTATAAATATATATAATTATTGGTTGTTTTTATTGTTTAGATATTATTTTAATATTTACTAATCACAATCTCGGATGCCTGTGTATAGACACCAAATGAAGACGTCTCTAGTTCCGACAAAATGAAGTTCAGACCAAAACATGAAAGTACAGTTGTTGTTGTTGTCCTAACATTTCCTGATGAGCTCAGTTTGTAATCCAACCAACAATCTGTCAAATTGTGTTACTTTTTTGTTGTTCTTTTCTCAGCTGTGCCTGATAACTGGTGGTAGTAGGCAGTGATTTGTATACGAACTGTATGTAGTGTATTTGTCCATTTGTGAATAATTATGGGAGTGGAAGGGAGGCTCGTGCATATAAGCCCAATTTCTCATTGAGTGAGATTTACAAAAGGGAATCATGCGTGGCCTTTATAACTGACGGAAATGAGGTATAAGCATATTTCTGGTTTTGTGCATACACAAAGTTTTAGTCACAAATCATAAAACAGTTTTATGCATCTGGCTCCTGGACTGTAATAAAGACCTGTGTTTGAGTTTTGCATCTTGAGATATACAACACTATCCTACCATTAATGTTACAACTAATTGACAGAAATGGCCACGTACTCAGATGTCATCCCATATGCACGATGACCACTTGCTCCACAGACAATAAGGGTTCTGTTTCATCCCTGTTCACATCCAGTTTGCTGCGATACGACACCCATTAAATCCCATTTAACGAAGAAAGACGACTTTTTTTTTTTCTTACCATCTTCAGCTGAGCTTTATTAGTATATCATGGCAATGTTTCGACCTTAAGCACCCAATCTCCCGAATACTATTTTTCTCCATCTAAAATCATTACACTTGACATTTGTTTACATGCGAACCATGCAGCTCTTGGTGCTGCTAGGAAACGATCCTACACATCTAAAATCGTGACTTTAACTTTGTTGCCCTTCAGCATATAACACATTTTATGAACCAACTCTTTTGAAATGAGCCTTCTTCTGAGCCATGCTACATTCATCTGGCATTAAAACTGAGCAATTTGCAAGCACAACAATGTTGTTAACACTTGACATTTGGTGGGTTGCTCTGCTGGATAAAAATGCTATGCTGTCAAAAACATTAAGATGTACACATACAACAAGCTTTTCCAACGGCGCTCATGAATTACTTTTGGCATTGATACAGAAAAGCAAGCAGAAAGGGGAATGGCAGGGCTCACTGGTGTATTTTGATGCTTGTGTGTGTGTGAGAGAGAGAGAGAGAGAGAGAGAGAGAGAGAGAGAGAGAGAGAGAGAGAGAG
>CM076648.1:24523703-24593295 GCA_038496675.1 Rachycentron canadum | reverse complement strand
GAGAGAGAGAGAGAGAGAGAGAGAGAGAGAGAGAGAGAGAGAGAGAGAGACACACTATAATATCAGACCTCCAAATTAAGAATCCCTTTAAGTCAGAAAGCAGCTGTGCACCTCTTTTTTTCTGCCCTTCATGTGGGGAGTTTCTAGTTCATTTCATGAATAGAAAACAGCTCATTTCTGAGGTGGCTCTTTTTTCTAAATGGCCCTCAAATCCTTGAACAACACTTCACTTTTCTCCCCAGTGAGTAAGAAATCTATTTCTCTTCCTCTCTGTCTTTATCTTTCTTTGTGCGTCTTCATCCCCCTCTCTCGCACTCTGATCTAAAAGTTGAAATGGAGTGTGTGTGTGTGTGTGTGTGTTTTTTTTACGCACGCATGTGTGTTACAACCACTCTCCCCGCTGTGACAGAGTGGTGTGACAGGCCATGTCACATGGTGGACAAGTGGTGGATGGGAGCTCACCAACACACGATAGAGCCTGTCAATCTCCCAGGTTTCCAGCGTTTCTAGCCATCTGCCGCCTGATGTGTGGCCTGGTAACGCACACAAACAAGGCAGCAGATAGAAAGACACACACACACCAGAACCTGCCTAAACCACTTATCACCCCAACTTGTTTTTCTTAGCCTGCAGGCCTCTTCATGCAACTTGGAGGTTTGAGAAAGTTGTCTCCCCAAACACACACAGCTGACACTTCCTCTGCCACATGTCCTTTTTCACCCTCTTTTTCCTTCTCTTAAATCATCATTCTAACCCTGCAACAAGCTACAAACAAGCCCTCTGAATAGCAAAGTCCACAGTCTGGGAGGCCCACAGTATGACTGGCAAACAAAATAAGGGAAAACAGGAAAGATCCAACATATTCAGCACGGGTGTTAACTAGTTAGTTTTGCTTGTTTGAGAGCATGGAGGTTTCTCATTTGAAACCAAATCAATCGACTAAAAAAATAAATAAATAGTGTGTGAAATCAGATCTATTCTGCATTCAACTATATTATATCACCACTGTATTAAAATGTGTAACTGTAACTTTTCCACATTGAAATGTCTCAAAACATCTAGACCTTTATGTTACATATACACACGTTACGTTGTTTTACAGCTTGGTCGTTTTCCACTGTGTTTCCACTGGATGAAGGATTTTAGTCATCAGAGAAAATGTCAGACAGCTCAGCTCCTAGCTGCTCCAAGACATCCTGTGTCTGCAGAAGAGCATCAGCAAATCACTGATTTTTAACATAAAACTGTTTTATTTATTGTTTTCACCAGTTTCAATCCCCTGGTGTGGTTCTTATGGAGATCAGGGCACCTCTGGGGATAAATCAGCTGCTGGTAAAAACCCCCTGAATGTCTGGTTCAGAAATTATTAGAGAAACAAAGGCAAGCTGTCTCAGTTGCTGATAAAAATGACTAGCTCTGAATGAATCTAAACTGGGAGAAGCTGATAACAATATATCAGTGGAGACAACAACTCCCATAATGCCACGCTACATGATGTCACCAAAGAAAGGCACTTTTCATTATCTCTTATTATTAGACACCTCGTGGAAGAAGTTACATACTGTGCATCAGCAAGCAACCAAGTGTCACGCATTACATTTATTTACACATAATATTTTGGTTTTCAACCTTATTTCTTATGACAATGTTAAACTGATAAATGGCTACTGAAAATGACTGTTCCACCAATATTGCTGTTTACATGCAGCCATGCATTCTCAGATCAACTCTGAAGTGTTATTTGTGATATACATCCATAAACCTGTTGATAGCCTTCGAATAATATTCAAAAACAAATGCATTTCTCCTACTATTCAGAAACGTTGCACTTTTCTTTGCATCTCTACCACAGCCTTGCAAACTGTTGTCTAGTTGGTTTGTGTACAACGCACTGCACTGACCTCAAACAGACAAAAGGATGTGTTGCAAACTGCCATAAGATATAATATATAATATCCAAAGCTTGAAGTGAGCACACTGCAGAGGAGAACATGTAGGTTTATTTATATGTACCCAACTGCAGTCGCTTAATAAAAACAGTGTAACAGAGTGACAGTAGTCTGTGAGTAGTTACAACACACTGTGCAGCTACTTTAATAATTTACTAGTGCACAGACACAGTCCCGACAAGTATTCTGGCTCAGCGGCAATGCATGACAAAATAAAACCTAAATGTAATGACAGTAAAAATGGCTTCATTTTCCTTTTTCTGAACTTGCACTGTGGAGACCAGGCCTGAAAGTCATCCTCAGTAAGTGATGTTCTGACTCCATGGGTATGAAATGTGCTCTGCTCTGGTCACCGTTTTCTTCCACATCTTTTATGTTGGAAAACAGTTTTTACTGCTGCATGTATAGTCTCCCTCCCTAATGTTCTGTCTGTCTGAAATGTTCAAACCTACGTCTGCAGCTTCCTCCTGAATTCTGGGTAGAAAACTTCAGCTAAGTTTGTGAATTTCTTCCAAGGCTACAAGTACCTAATAAGTTCAGGTTGCCTTCCAGTACACCTAAGTATGACACATGGACTTTCTACATCATATGTAATGAAATACAGAATTCATTAATTTAATTAAATTATCCATTAAAGCCAGTTTAATGTTGAACGTATCCATCCATATCCTGTTGAACCGAACAGGGCTGCCATGCATTTTTAGCAAGGTCAGCGCGTTTTCTTAAAAACAGGAAACACTTCAAAGTAAGACTTGAACTTATGATAGCATTCATAACACGTTCTTCAACTTACAATGAACAAACATCTTTCACAGTAGCACAAAAGCTAACAAATGTAATTACTCCATCAGGTTTGCTGCTTAGCCTGATTTGGGTGTGGTTGCTAATGCTGATGACTTGATGACATTTCTGATTCACTGTAAGCTTTCCCCCTGCTGTTGCTTGACATTTTAGCATTTACCATTATACTGTAACAAAGTCACTGAACATTTTGCTACAACTTGCGTGGGTCCACTTCAATGCGCGATCGCTCAGGCTCATCTCGGTATCTTAAATTCTTCCATTTTAGTTGCAAGCCTGTGACCTGAGAGTGAGTTTGTTTGAATCTCCTGTCAAGGTGAGAGGTTCTGAATTTGAGGGACGCGGGTAAATTAATGCACTTCCTTCCCTCCACCACTAGCAATGAAATGCCTCAAGGCGGTTGGACTGCCAGAAGAAGCGGACTCGGCGCAGCTTCCAGGTCTAAATATGTGAGTGAGTGTGAAGTCGAAGGTTGCCGAAATAGAGCAGGTTCCCTCAGTCCGCCCTCTCTGCATAAATAAAGGTTAAAAACCAGGAGCCCTCTCTTTTCTCTTTCCCTCTCTTTGCCCTTTTTTCTGCTCTTGCACTTTTATACCTTCCTCCTTCTGTGCTCAAAGGCAGCAGCACGCCCATTAACATTTAACTATACACGGTTAATGATGCCGTCCTTCTGTAAGTTTAATCCTCTGCTTGTTTCATGGGCGTATCATCTCGCAACTGATCTGCAATGCAACAGACTCTAAGCAGGGAACACACACACACACACACACACACACACACAAAACCACACAGTTTTGACAAGAGACTTATTAAACAGGCTTGTAAAATTATCTCTGAACCCTCCCTGTCCTGCTCTCAAACTGCCTCCATCAGGTGCAAACTGCTTCCATTCAGTGAATCTTTACAACGGAGGAAATGAGGAGGGCGGGAAGTGAGAGCACACTTTATGTCTACACTTAGTCTTAATTCATTAAGTCTGTGAATTCACTGTGAATGTCGGTCACCGCACTATAATTGTCTATGTAATTGGGGCAAATAAAGCAGTCTTGAATCGTGAACAGCACACGTGTACACACACACACACACACACACACACACACACACACACACACACACAGCCGTGAGTGTGGGCTCCCTGCTGACAGACACGCAAGGCCATTTAGTATTCACAGAAGAAAACAGACAACAAGGACAATAGGAGGTACAAGTCAGACAGAAAGAAAGTGGTAGACAAAGACAAGAGGGAGGCGAAAGCAAAGACAAAAGCTCAGTAGGGAGCAGACGGATAAGAGCGTCTTCATGTCCTGGCTTCTCCTTCTGACAGTTGACTTTAGAGGAATTTGCAGTGTTTCTTAGCTATTAGGGAACCTACTGACACCAGGTACTCTTTCCTCCAGGGAGTCTGCCAAGGAGCAGAAAGACCTTCACCAATTAGAGACCCTCCTACTTAGCAATCAACATACACATGCACACACAGATACACACAAACCCTCCTGCCGTTTACACCTACGGCATCCCCCCCCCCACAGACCTATTCCAGCTCTCATTCACAGTGAATCACAGCACATCTTAGAAAATGGAGGACACGTTCGCCCAAACTGTTTGTTTTTTTTAATGTTTCTCAGACACAAGGTTTCTGTTGTGGCATTCACATAGGAAGAACTTTTATCTTTACAATCCTGTGTAAAACATAACAAACCTGTGACAGTACAGGTTTCATCTGTGAAATATACCTTAATTTACTGGGGTTTAAGTGCTTAATATTCTGCCGGCTGTTTCTTATTAATATAAATACAATATAATTTGTCATATTTTAAGTTAATCATATTTCTGTGTAACACCGGAAATCTGCAAAGTAACCGGTTACCAGCTCTTAGTTATATGGAAGACTGATGTCGTTTCACATCGTGAAACACTAGGATCTGAATCCCCCTATCTGGAAGAGGAGTAGAAATGTACAGTGACATAAGTAAATATCTCAAACTGCTATTGGGCAACTAAACGTACTTAGTTATTCTCCATGACTGGTATTAATTAGGCTGCTGGTTGTCATGGATACCGTCCTTTCCCTTATTTAGCCTCTACCTCACTCACTCATTAGAGGAAAGTATGTGTTTTTACTTTCAGATTACAGAAATGGATCATATCAACTGAAGAAATACAAAGCAATACTTTTGTAGATCAAACTATTCAGCAGTATATGAGGTGAATTGTCCCACCCCCGACAAACAACAAGGTATGGACTGTGCTCAATAGTGTATATATAATATTAAATGAATGAATATTAAATCCATTATCCATCACAATTTATGTAGTACATGATAATATAAGGCTCTTAAAGTAGCCTATGTAATGAGTACTTAGTAGTAATGTTAATGTTACTTAAAGCTTTAATGTAATGTACGTATGTGTGTGTCTGTATATACACATTAATGATGGATGATTGTAGTCAGCTCCAACAGTGGTCAGTGTCACATTAACAGATCACCCATGATAACGAAAAGGAACTGCGATCATTTCTGTAGATGCACCACAGGACATCCAGAGACGAGACAAAAAATGTCCTATTACACAACAACACACACAAACAACCTTTTCTCCTAAATAATGAGAAAGAGCATTTTTATAGAGCCACCGCAGAAGAAGTCCAGAGACAGGAAACTGAAAAGGAAAATAACACAACACAATGACATTTTGTTCATCTGCCCTTTTTTTAAGCGGAAAAATAACCTGTAACTCTCATAACTTGAGACAGAGAAGGTTAAAAACTGAAAAGAGAATATTTTCTTAGGTCTACTTCTCTCAGGAGCTATATAATTTCTATAGAGCAGCATGGAGGACATGCAGACACAAGACTAAATGCCTGCACAATCTGTCAAAATTAGCATCTTTCACTCCTGAATAATGACAGAACACATTTACATGCATCTTCTGGTTGTGTGCAGTCTCCACAGTGCAGGATCCTCAGAGAGCATCAACGTGGAGGCATGTAAGCTGCTGTGGGCTTCTCTCCGTGCAAACTGCTAAGCTGTTCCAACCGCTGGTGAAGAAAAGTCAGACCGAACATCAGATTAGCTCCACATTAGCAGAGCTGTCGACGAAATTAGCTTTTCTGACGCCCGGTAGAAAATGTCATCACTAACTAAGGTGGCACCAGCAGAGAGGTTCACATAAAGCGAGACTGAGCTCTTAACCAGAGAGGTTGCCTGTGCCTTAACTGCCCTGGGTCCTGGAGGGAATTTGGGCCCCTGAGCAACTGCCCAGTTGCCCTATTGGTTAATCCAGTCTTGACTGCAGTAACAAACGCACAGCTACTTTTTCCTGTTAGATTAGTGGGCACTTGTGTAGATAACAGCGACCTGGCTGTGGTCGAACAGTAAGGCTGGTAAAAGATAAAACCACAAACTGTAACATTGGATTTAAAACATCCATTATTTCCCGTGAATCCCTCAGGAATAGTAGACTAACAGCCACTAACAGTGAAAACTGCTTTGTAGAGTCTCTGGTATTCAACGGGCGAAACAGGCGGTGGCTTTTATTGTGAAGCAGTGGCAGGAAACACAATGTATTTGTCACTGACTTCAGCACTGACCTTGAAAAATGCGCCTGGGCCGCAGGCAGCATATACCTTACCTCATGGTAAAGTCAGCTCCTACTAGAATCTGAATTTTTGCATTCTTCTCTGCTTCCCCATCGATTTATTTCCTGGTATGAACCTTTGCCTGTTTAAATAAGCAGACATCTTGCGAAACAACTTTCGAAACTTTCTCCTCACCTCCCATCCTGAGTAAATTAGGGGAGGGAGAAGCTATTTCTGTCGGCGCTCCAGGGTCTTTAATAGCAGCTGATATCTGCAGTCTTGTCAGCCTTTTGTCATACCATTGTTTTCTTTGTCGCTCCCAGTAATCCACATCAAAAAAGAAAGCCCTCCAAGCATCGTGTCATTACTCTGCTTGTCACGCACTGCTTCAGAATCTGTTTTATTGTGCAGTGTCGCTCATTTGCACCATCCGTCGCTTTGCAGAATTGGACACTTCAATCCATTAGGCTGTTTACAAGTATAAAGTTTTTTTTTTTGTTTGCTTTAGTCAAAGTGGTGCCATAAATTGAATATATTTGTCTCCTTCAAACAGAGGAAGGTGTTAACAAAATTGTCAACAAAATCTTTGTGAGAAGAGACTTGATAAACACACCAACCGATGCCCCTTATTGACTCTTCAAAGAGGAGGGGGGCAGAGTCTGATGGGGCTGGAGACAGTGAGTGCTGGCAGAGGAGGAGATCTGATGGGATAACTGTGACTTGGGTCATATTCATTTAGTCATAACACAGCACTGAAGATGCATAATTTGGATGGTTAAAAGCCCTGTGATGTGAGCATGTGTGCATATATTTATCCATACATATTGTTGTGGTGTGAATAAGTGTGCGCTCCTGCTCGATTCTGAGTGCGCGCGCCTGCCGCCTCGTGTTTTCACAGTGCGTGCTCTTCGCAGTCACAGTCAACGGCGTTGTTCAATCAAACAACGGCATCCAATTCCCTCTCCTGCAGGTTCAGGATGGCTCTTACACCCACACCCCCACCACACACACACACACACACCTTCCACCCACCTACCCACCCGTAATCTTTGCCTCACTTTTATTCTCTGTCTCTCCCCTCATCTCCTCATCTCCTCCACCCCGTGTTTCTCTCCAGAGGGCTCGTGACAGCTGTAAAAGCTTGTATCAAGGCATTGACCTACGGTATGCTGCCCCATCATCCCCCTTCTCCTCCACCTCATCCCTCCCACCCAGATTCTCCCCTTCGACACTTTGCTGAAGTGTACCCCCCCACACACCTCTCTTCAGCCCCATTGGCCCGCTCTGCCACTGCATCGAAGCTATCTGCAGCTGATGCTGTGGAGCTGATAACAGTCTCTTTTATCTGTCGCTTAGCAGCACAAAGGGACCTGGGCATTGATCAAATGCCAGCAGACTGATGGCTGCTCAACAGGCTGCTTTTTACGCCCGCGACACTGCCTAGGGGACGGAGGGAGGAAGGGGAGGAGGAGGATTCAACTCTAGCTGAAAATACAAGGCCTAAACTGACAGCCTGGTTCTATAGTAATAGAGAGAAAATAGCACAAAAATCTTGCTGGTTTTGTGAGCTCTCTACAGTATAAGCAGAGCATGACATGAGATTGGCTGGCTTAGGCTGATGTTAACAACTGCTGCCAGTAGCGCCAGTGCCGGTAGGAAGGTGGAAGTTGTTGTTCCACCCCGGGAGTATAGCTTTAAGACAAGGAAAAAAAAAAAAAACATGACACACAGATGTTTTGTAACAACCACAGCGCAAAATCTAACCCTGTTCTCCACCCTAACACATTTTTTCATAAACCCTTTTTAGCCCTGCGTGGGTTATAAATATAGCAATATATGTTAGTCCAATTTATGGCCCTTCATGGTTCCCAGAGGATGAATCCTACTGTGTTTTGAGATCCCCTAACTTCACCTCTTTTTGGTTTTGAAATTTGGTAATAATATTAATGGTATGCAGAGGATAAATCCTGGTAACTTGACCTGACACCACCTATTGATCAAACTTTCATTTATTTTCAATACTACTTGGTTTGTGACCAAATTGCAGCAAAACTAATGACATTGTATCAATGTTTATCAGCCTCATCTGTATGTCGCGTTTAATTTAATTAAACCCACTAAACTTAAGGTTGTTAGCATGCTACTGTACATACATACATGCATACAGCCCTTTCTTTATAAATATTTCTTTATAAATAATTTTTTTCCAGAGCTTTCAGCTGTGTCTTATAGTGTTCATCATAGAGATCTCTATGACTAAAAAACTGGGAAAACTTAGTGGATCTTATGTTACGATGATTTGGTCCAAAAGAAAAAAAATTTTAGTTAATTCATAACTGAAAAAAAAAAAAAAAAGATCCAGAATATACAAGGACTAAAATCCAAATACATTAATTAAAAAAAGGATAAACACAAATAAGGTGGAAATTTTAATTTCAATTTTAAAGAGAAGGACAAAATTATTTGTAATCTTTTAACCTTTTTTCCAAATTCATGCTCACTGTAGCCATCCCAAAAATTAAAGCGAAAGCCCAATCAAGATATTTCTGACTGCCGGTGAAGAAACAAACAAACCTCATGTCACAGCAGCCAACAGCTACTCCATCTGCCCCCAACCAACCTTTGAAAGAAATAGTAATTGCATGACATTTAAAAAAAAAAAAAAAAAAAATGCTTTCATTAGCGATTGACCTACAAAATATCACTAAGTGCCCATTTTGAGAAATACACATATCATTATGAAAACACATATAGGGTTTATATTCAATAGAATTTTCCCCCCCTCACACCCTACTTTAATTTTCTTTTCATTCCCTCTGAATAGATTTAAAGTGTGTGATTTGAACTGATTCACAATTAATTAAAATGATAACCATTAGAAGCCAAGTAAATGTTCCTGAAAAGGCTGACTTGCTTTGTTAAAGATGCCCATATCCGAACATTCACTCTGCACAGGGTGCAAACATCTGGTTCAATAACTGATTAAAGCATGCATGGACCACAAAACTCTGAAATCATACAAGATTTTCATTTCAATGTGGCATCTGTCATCAAGTCTTTTCATCTCCATATCAGTGCAAGAGAAATAATCAGTTTTACGTAATTAAACCCAACTCTGACATATTGATACCTCAATGTTATCTTGTCTAGATGAATCCTTTCACAGCTCTAACTGTTATTAGAGGGAGTTGTATGTGCATTTGTGTGTACTATACACTGAACACAATATCTGAATCCTGCTGAAAGTGATGTCATGTTACAATGGCACACAAGTCCCTTTTGGGATTTTCATGAAATTGTGAACTTTTGTGAAACCACTGCGCCACTTCTCTGAACAAAGCCGGAGATGTGGGAGATCCCTGCAGCAGTCTCGGCTAAGAATAGAGATACATAATGACATTTTAATTTTGTGCTGCTAACAGACCCGCTGCTTTTCTTCCCATCGTTTTTGTGTGAACTGCCAAACCCTTAACATCGCAGAGTGGGATTACTCCGCAGCCACCACTGGATTGTTTTGAGGCTGTTGTTCAAACATGACTCACGTCAGCATTTAAACATGGTGGTACAATAATACCTCATTTGCCTGTTTCTTAGTGTATCTTTCTGTGAACAAGGCAGGTGTCAGCCTCGATTATTCTCTAATATTTTCTCTGTAATGTCTGTCTTCAAAAGTTTACTTTATCCAGACCCCTATAGTGATACAGATAGTTTTGGTTTTATCTGCTTAATTCTAAGATATCAGCCTCTCAGTTTTCTGACACCACAATACAATAGGGGTGAAATTGCATCAAATTAGTTTTTCAGAGCTTTAAGAAGCACAAATAAAATCCCCTTCACCTCAATCAGGGTGGCAGCAGAAGGGGATATCTGAAAACCTTGGCGCATAATACCAGGGTTGAAGGTTTAAGAATATTTTAGTTGGTTTAATGTTTGGTAATCTGTGCATGCTGGGTCTTTAAAGTCTCTACGATCAAAATGTTTATGATAACTGTGAATGAGATCTTGTTGAGGAGCTGCAAGCTGGGAAAAAAAAATAAAAAATACCAGGCCAGTGTACACTACCAACAACACAGACAAGTTAGTAAGTCACTGGTAAATGCAGACCGAGGGGTATTTTTGTGCTCCAGCATCACCTTCTTTGAGAGCTGAACTTCGACTCAACATGCAGATCGACTCAAAACAAGACACTGTTAACACATTTCCTCATATCAGCTTCATAAGATCTGAGTATGTTGACGTTCTGTCCATAGCTTGTTGCACTGCCCCAGAGCAGCCAAAAAGAATTCATTAAACTTGCTACAACACAATGTGACATCATCTGGCCAGATGCAGTGGCCGATATCATACATGTACTCAACTGCTCTTAGTATTATCAACAGCTTTACATTGTTTTATTGTCTAATAATCTGTTGCTCAAACTGGACTTCCTGTACGTCGTTGCCTCGCAGGAACGTGAAGCATTACACCCCCACCCCACCAGCACAGCTTCCTGCATCCTGCAGAGCTGTTTCCGTCTGAATGCTACCTTAACCCTGGTGTTCATGTGTTGACATCGTCACTGATGATATCTCTTGTCAGTCAACCTATGACCTCTCTATGCCCACAGAGTCTCTACTGATGAAGCATGGGTCCTCTGTTCAGCTGCTGGGGACAAAAGGAAACTCTTCCTCCACGCTTGAAATCCGCCCACAGACAGTTTAGCAATATTTGTAATATTTAATGATGTTTAATTTAATGTTCAGCAGTGTAAATTAGTAAACCATGCAACAGCTGAATTGTTACCAACCTGTTGAAATGTTAATACTCTGTAAACTCTATAGGTAGACTATCCAAAGTGTTACTGAAGATCTGTCACATAAAGAGAAACTAATTAAGTTCAATAAAGCTTCCATGAGCTGGTCACTGGTTTAATAACTTGTTGTCCACAGACCAAAGTGCTCACATTTTACCATCATGAGCTGTAAATACAAGAAATCTCATCTAATTATGACTTGTTTTGTTCAGGCCAGTGTGACCTATTATTTTCTTGACCTATTATATTGAAGGTCCGTGCAAAGGGTGGTGTCACCATCTCCTCTCCTTTTAATTTAATATTGTACTCCTCATTAAATGTCATATTTTATTTTCCATTGAAACGCCCCTTGAATTTCTTCCTGACTGGAAATATGCTGCACACATTCACACAATTAGACATTGCATTTATTCCCACCTTTGATGTATTGCTGTGCTTACAGTCACACAACAGCTGTTGTTTTTCTTGTTTTTTTTTTTTTCCTATCCATCGCTCATCTGTGATTGTGATGATTATTCACACACACGTTATGCAGACATACATGCTCTGTCACACACTCTTCATGTATACGCACAACAAACCTACATTATTTCTTTCATGACATGAATCAAAACATGCCAATGTGCATTGAAGGGGTCAATAGGTTAAGGAAAGCTTAAAAAAAAAATAAAATAAAAAGTGCTCCAATTGATCTGGTATTGTCTCGACAACCTCCTCCCTTTTGATCCTGAATGCTCTTTCCTCCTCTTTTTCAACATATATCCATCTATCTTTGGAGTTCCCTTTCCCTTTTTTTCTCCAAAACTGACAATGGCACTCATTTGTCATGCCACTGACACCACTGTAAATCTAAGCCCGGAAAAGATCGGGAAAAACTTGTCTCGGCTGATTTATGAAACCTTCCTAACTATTGATACAAGTGCAAAATCCAATGTGAAGGGTGGCCCGGTGACATTTGTCAGAGCCAAGCAGTGGATACAGTCTGCATGTGGTTTCCCAGTGAAAGAGAAATAGGCCATCTTTGTTGTTCGAGAGGTTAGGGTTGAGCCTCTCGTTTGAAATAGTTAAAGGGGGTTATGTGCTGCTCCTGGAAAACAACACCTCAGAATAGGAAACCGTACTTATGAAGGTGGCCATTTGTTGCACGAAGACAACACAAACAGATGAGTTGATATTTAACTTGTCTTACTCAACTATTGTATATTCAGACTTGTTCTAAGTTGAATGCTAACAGTGGCCGACCAGCTACGTTGAAATGACATTTTCTGGATGCCTCCTACTCACTCTTCTCCCTCTGACTTTTCAAAATGAAATGTAAAAATAACATAAGGATATGTGTACCCACTTGCCTCCCTGAGTATTCAGCTATCAATTCTAATTCCAGAATATTGCAGCCACTTCAGCCCGCTGCTGCTCCCTTCTCACAAGTGCCTCTTACGGGCTTTTTCATAGAAATTCAAGGAGGGTTTTCTGGGTTTTTTGGTATCACACAGGTGCAGAGACAAAGAGCAATTATTCCAACCTTTTCACAAAAAAGCCGCACTGAGATGTGGGTTGTGGAAACAGGCTGTGTAATTTTGTGCCCTTCCAAATAAAGAATGCATATCAAACCATCACAAGCTCAAGGCCCTGAGGACACAAGTGTAGGTTTAGTTGATGTCTTGTGTCTGGTCACACTCTGGAGTATCCATTAGTGGCAGCATAGTCAATGAAATATACAGAGTAATGCTGTTATTAGAATGAATGAAATTTTAGTTTGCATATTTATTTCACATTGTAGATATGAGATGAAAATTGCATGCTAGGTTCAAATTTAATCACATGGTTATGACATGCAAAGAAAAATCCCAAAAAAAAAATTTTTTTCCAACAAAATACAATTTGCCCTTGTATTTATTTTCTGTCTCAACCTCAGGGTTTAAACCTCAGAGAAAGAGTCTTAAAATTAAGATGGGCTCTTTCACATGAATAAGGACAGCAAGTTGACACAACCTTTCAACAAGTTCTCAGAAATAAAAGACAAGAGAGCAGAAGAGCACTTTTTTAGTTAGCCAGTGTTAGCATAAACAGCTGTTTACTTACCAGTCTGGAAGAAACCATGTGAGTTCAGTGTCAAACTTCAGTCCTTTACTCGCGAAGAGCTGCTCCAGCGGTGGAAATCAACGTCATTAACATCATGTTGTTTCTCCTACTGAAGCTAGCATGCTAACCAGGTAGCCCCAGCTCTCTGAAGTCTCCAATGTTCACTGTGGGCGTAATGCAGCTCAGAGGGTATACAATATAATGGCCAAAAAAAAAAAAAAGAAGGAATGAGTTGCCATCTGATCAACTTCTACGAGGAGTTTTGGTTTGTGGTGAACGGTCCAGCTCGAAGGAAGGTGGTAGGTAGACATCTGGACACCTAGGGAAGTAGTCATCTTGGTTTGTCAAAAGTGCTTATTTTATTTACAGTACTCGCCATTTCGCATGCAACTGACTCATTTCAATTCAATTCAATTCAATTTGGGGGGAGGGAAAGAAAAAAAAAAAAACCCCACAGAACCTTTACTTAGGACAATTTGACCAACAGTCTCTCCTCTCTACTACAAAGCTTGAACTGCTTATATAGGCAGTTCAATTGATAAGTGAGCCGCTTCAGCCAGAACCACAACACAGCAGGTTGTCCTACACAGCAACATTAACACCAAGAAATCGACCAACCTTCTTGGACTCCTTTCTAAGTACATTTCCATTTCTGAGCTGCTTTTCACAGGGTAAATAATCTAAACACATGACTCGAGAATTGTAAAAATCAACAAAAGAAATTATTTTATTGAATATAAAACCCTCCTCTTGGTTTGGCCCAATGATGTCACCATGACCTCATCAAGATTATAAAAACCAGGAAATGCTGGGCGGCTCCCTCTCAAACAACATTTTGCATGGTGGGCGAAAACAAAGCAACAATAGTAAGTACGAACAAACAACTAAACAATGTTCAAAGCTGCAACATAATAAAAGTAACAAACTAATTTATGATTGTTTGTTTACTTTAATCCACTCCTGTGCCTTGGTGTGAACTTGCTAATGGTAAATCATAGAAAACTGAACACAAATGGTGAAACATTGTGTAAAACAGAAACATGTAGGGACAAGTGGCGAGTAAAAGAGTTGTCACCCACTTTGTCACAGTTTGGGGCCGGTAAGAGGCTTTTACTCACAGAGGGCCTTTTAAGTGAAACCGATAGAAGCTGGTTTGGGTTGTTGATGTTTGAAAGAAACATTAGAGGAAAATAATCTCAGAGGATGGGGAGGATGAGACCAAGAACAACATTCATTTCAGATGATATTCAAGCAACTGTAATAGACCAAGTTCTTGTTCATGAAATGACAATGGGGGATAATGTACATAACATATATGTTCCGTTGGTCATTGAAAGTTCACTGTACATACATACGGTAAAGGCCGGGAGAGGTCCATTGATTTTACTGCATACATACTTTGCTAACTGCAGGATCCTTTCCTGCAGAAATGCATGACTGTCACATGAGGGCGGAAGGACTCCTGTCGTCACAACAGCAAGAGGCTCTCACAGTTGACATGGCCCTTCAAAACAATCCCATTACACTGTGTGATTTACAGCAGGGAGCCGTTGAAGACAATGTGAATTTCGAAGGTGGTCAACGGTGTCAGACTTTCCACCACAGACCGTGTCCAGCACAACGGGGTCTGCATGTAGCAAGTCTCCATAGTGCCCTGTAGCAACTCAGAGTCAGAGATCAACTAGCATGTGCAAGTAAGTGTATATTTATATATATTCTGTGATGACTGTTTACAGCACTATAGTACATGCTACTGTCAACTTGCATTACAGTGATATATACACGCCACAGCAGCAGACGTTTTCTACTTATAGAGGACATTTTTGAGGATGATGATACAAAGAGAAGACGAGGCCAGAACATAATTGACCAACCATTGTTAAAATCCCTGGTCAGCATGGTGGCAATTAATGGGTGGGGGGTTCTACACCATCATGCAACCTTGGGGCTATAAAACACCCAACATTTAACATTTCTGGGTGGTCTTCAGGATGTCGGATGTGCATGTGCAGGCAGAGCATCCCATTTATGTTGTTTCACCGTGCTTTCCTGGTACGTGAATGATTTAAGATCAACCAAAGATTTCATTCATGAATGTTTGCCTTTCACCATACACCCCTTTCCTCACTTTCCTCATGGCATCAATCCCGCACCAGGAAAAACCTCCTACGAGGCCATGGAGTCGGCCTGTGGTGACATAAGAGTGGAGTCCTGCCAAGGCTGGATGCAGCACAGCAGAGGGTTTTCCCCTGTCGCCTGGCTGTTGGGAGAATAGAGCCTGTGATGTGGATGAAGTCCTCTGGCATGACCCAGTACAAAGGTTTGATGCTGAGGCTGAATGAATTACGTATTGAGTTTGATTTTGCAGTTACTTTTACAGTGTAATCTGCTTTTCATTTGTCTTTGTCCTTTTTGCCTTTAATGGTACCGAGGTTTTACTGTATGAATCCAGACATTCACTGCTTTATGCCTTGCAGTACTTAAAATACACAATATTGTAACTGTTAATGAGTTGTGAATTTTCTTTTGGCAAACATAAACTGCCTTTACTGTGTTATATACAATACACAATTCTGCAGTTTAGTGCCCTGAACACTGTTTTCCTTTTTTGATTGTAATGAATGTTTTTATTTTGATTGGCTCTGTGTATGATCTGGAAATAATGTTTGATTTTGAGAAACGAGTCAGAGGTTTTGTGGAAAAACACAGAAGGTTTCAAAAAATGAGTTTCAACCACTGCAATGCAAAACGAGTCCAAATGAAGGTGGAGGGAAAGTTCTGCTGTCCAAAAGTCTGTTAACTGTTTTTTTTTTTTTTTGCAATCCTTGTACGATTGTGAAGATATAAATAAAGAAGTAAAAGCCAGAGAAACGGAACTTATTTCACAGCTGTGCCGTTTACTGTTTCTGCATTAAAAAAAACAAAGACTCCTGCTCTCCCTGGACTAGTTGTAGGCAGCAGGATAAGAAAATAGAAAAAAATGACAGTGACACTTGTAGCTCTGCATCATTGTATCAGCTGAATAACTAATCTGCATCTGCCTACTGATTTGAACAACGCTGTATTGCAGACACCCTCAAATGGGGCTGGGGAGGTGCTGGGTTGGGGGATGTCTTGCTTTGCAATCAGTCCCCAGCAGCACATGGAGAGCTGCTGTAATTAAGGAGCAGCGTCCCCCATGAATCCCATCCGTGAAGCAGGACTTTAATTCCCCACTAATTGAGGCCAACACAGGGGAGGGCGGGGGGAGGGCCGGGGTATTTGAGGCTCCTGGCGGGTGGACCGACCACTGAGTTAGATGATTAGCTGAGGTGTAGCAAAGGTAACTAGGAAACTGAACCTCGCCTGCACAGCCAGACACACCTGCCCACCTCTCCCTGCCTCCCCGCTCACAACCCACTGCTCTCCAAAAGAAACTCGACCTGAATGGAGGAAAACTTTCCCATTTTAGCTCCACTTTAACAGCAGCTGTTTTCTCTGCTGGCGGGAGGTGGTGGTGGGAGGGAGCGGAGGGGAAGAGGAGCAGGTGGTTTGATTGATTTGCTTCATTTGGATTCGTATCTATTGCAATTGCAAATGGCGGCAACAGAAGTTGATACAACTCCAGAGAGATGAAACAGGAGGGGGGGTGGGGGGTGCACATTCAGAGAATCCTGCACCAGGCAGACAAGTTCTTCGTCTAATAAAGGGAGCCATTCGTGAGATCGGATTTAGTTATTGTGTTGATGTTACAGTTGCATGGACATGTGTCAGAGAGCCTTTTTTTTGGGGGGGGGGGGGCTTGTCATATTTTCACCGTTTTAGCTCACTGTAAACAAACCACTGAGAGTGAGGTGAGGTAAGCCATCAAATCCGCTGACTCCAGCTCAGGTGACAGTTGTTTTGTATCTGTAATGGTGCCGTTTGCCGATTTGGCTGCATGTGATGCCTCTTTCACTTTCATGTGTGTACTTCACCAGAGGCACCGGGTAAAAAGCACTGAGGAAGTGGCTGTAAGGCACATTGTCACTGAAATCTGTCAGACTCCTCTCTCTCACTCCATCTCTGTCTGTCTCTCTCATTCTCTCCCTCTCCCTCTCTCTCTATCTGTGTCTGTATATATACACAAATCTTTCCGTTCCAGAGAAGTTTCTGACAGCCACAGACGATTCAGTGGGCCGAGAGCTGCTTGCAATTGTCACTATTGTCTTAGGAAAAGTTGTGATTTATTCCTATGCAACTTTGCCATGTGCACACACATGAGCTCATGCATGCCTGCACACAAGCAATACACAGCAATAAAAACAACTCACACACAAACACAGTGTTAACTGCAGTAAATAGCTTCTGCTTGTGCCGTTTGAGTCGTCACAAAACGGCTGCATTGCTGCTTTTCTTGCTGATTTAAAGGTGCGAGCCTTACTGCTCACCACCCAGCGTACAGACAGCTTTGTGTAAATATTGTAGGTTTTGTTGAGTTGAAAGCCACACTTGTCCCCATACAGAGCCAGGGTCATTTCAGCAATGTGAGGCTGATGTAGGAGGAGACACTGCAGCAATTTAACTTTGTCTAAACTTTGTCTCGGTATGTGGGATAAAAATTTTATCAAGGGATTCTGATCCATTCAACTGATCTGAGCTGCCAAAGATCAACTTAACGCAGCAGTGATGGAGAATTTCTCCTTTCACAGAACGATTCCCAACATCCATTGAGTTGAAATAGCAGCTAGTAAAGCAGAATTTCCCTCAGAATCACTTCAGAGACATTTCACTTTTCACAAACGCAATCACTTCAATCTCACAAAGGCCTCGATGAGATGAAACTCTTGCTCAAAGCGAGACTGACGCGGAGGCTCTTCGTCTGCCATGGGTGCCGCACACCGAACATGCAGGGGGAGGTCAAGTAACGGGGGCTACCATCCTGTTGTGGGAAGTACAGTCATTATGTACGAGGATGACGACAACTAAAACGTGTGTCTGGAAATAATGTATCTGCTGTAATGTGACCACTGCTGTGTCCTTGTTTGGAACACTAGCGCGCCTTTGATTTATTGAGGTTTGTAACCTTGGCCAATTACCTGCGAACACACTCCCTAGCTGTTTTCCACAAAGAAGCAGAACACCTCACTCCCCCACCCGCTACACTTTTGTTGCTTGCCTTGCACAAAAAAAGTAATAGTTAATTGGTAATAGTTCTGACCTTGTTTCTTTCTGCCTTATGATGTTTCCCCCTGATTATTTGTAATTCAGCTTTGCCCTCAACATGCCGGAGAACACTTCATTTACTTAGGAAATCACTGGTGGTCTAAAAAATCAAGCCCGGCTTGTTTTCGCCTATTCATCTTTTTATCCGCAAGGGGCAAAAAATGAGGGATCGCCTCAGAGATTCAGCTGGCATTGCCGACCAAAGAGTCTGAAAAATTGATAGGTTTTGGAATTTACATATCTGTTGTGCAATTGTATTCCCCGTGGCCAGCATGAGAACGCAGTTCATCAATAAAATATGACTGTCTGAGCTACAAATATTGAACTGATGCCTGTCAAAATCAAGTTTGGGATTGTGCATACAGTAGAGGTTGTGATAATGTTTAACTAGGCAGCAGAGGTCAGAGAAGTCAATGCCTTTGTTTGGGCTACAAGGAAATCAAGTGAGATTTATTTGCATGCATCTAACATCTTAGGTGTGAGAGAGTATGATTTATGCTTTTTTTCTCTCTCTCTTTTTTTTCTTTTTTTGCTGTTGTTCTTTGTTTATGTTGTTTGTAATTTGCATTTAAAATGTGGAGGACAAAATGTGGAATTAATGGGTGAGCATTGCCCTCTGGTGGTCGGACAGGGAACTGATCGGTGCTCCGTCTCCCACTCTTCATGGGTGTGTAGCAACTCTGAGCTTGTTCCACCATCAGACACAGCAGAATATCATTTCAAAGGCAGCCTGTGTGCACATGTGTATATATATATATATATTTCCATATGTACTGCACACTCTTTATATGGATCTATCAGAAAATACTGATTCCAAGCCAAGCAATGGATCTCGAGGGAAGATGAGGAGGAGGAGGAAGAGGAGGAGGAGGAGTGCAGTACATGCACTTTCTGCTTTAACTAATTCACATTTTTAAAGAAGCTGAACAAACACAGCATTGAGGGTGAAAGACTAGACAAGAAAAGCAGGACTCCTTTGCTGCTACTTGGGACACCATTTCCTCAAGGTCGGTAGGGTTAACAGGCAGGTGTGCACGGCTACAGCTGGTGCCTACAGGGCCCCCGAGCACCCTAATCAATTCGTACATTTCAGGGGGAAAATGATGAGAAACCGGCCGCTCAAAGGAGGATAGATGAGAGAGAGTTGCAGCAAACACAGCGATCAATAATATTCATAGCCTCAAGGAGAAAATGCGTTAAGTAAAAGCTTTTACCCAATGGATCTGAGCAGGGACGCTCAGAAAAGCTGCTGTTATATCTACCTTTACGCCTCACAGAGACAAGGAGCCTGTATGAGGAAAAAGAAAGAACTCAACCACATTGTGAAGGTGGTGAACAATAAGCATGTGCTGTGGGAGGATGAGATTAAAAAATGCTCTGTAACGCTGGTTAGTATATTTCTGCATTAGTGTCCCTGTCAAAGACTCATAAAATGAATAGGTTTGACTACATTGTGTAAAAGAAAATGTGCTCAAACAACCACAGGGAGTAGTGCTGCTTCTGCTGCAGTATGACAAACTGAGATGGTACAACATTAGAAAGCAAAGTGTTCTAGTAATCAATAAAAACTGATTCTTAATCAAGCAGGATCAAAGGGGGTCTTTTTTTTTTTTTTGTTGTTTTTGTTTTTTTTAAGTAATCACAAAGAGTCTCTTCCTGTAAAACTGAATTTGAAGACCCACATAGAAACCAGCTGTGGCTTATTCCCAGATGACACCCAGTGCAGACAAAGCACACAGCAGGTGGGGCTATAAAGTGATTTGGGTGCTTAAAAAGCCAAACATTATCAACTTCTGCAGAATTTACAAAAGCATAAACAAGGGTAATGAGATGGGGAGTGAGGGAGAGGGGACGAAGGTGATGAGCGTTAGAGAAATGAAGGTGGAGGAGGAGAGGAAGGAAGGGAGAGGTGGAGAGATAGATAGAGGAGGTGGCTAATGAGAGGCAGACTGGGCGTGTGTGATGAGCGAGGATCAGGGCGAAGGTTCAGGAGAGCCGAGGAGGGTTAGTTGGGCGCGAGTGAGATATCCACGAGTCTTTACCCAACTCTTAAATCATCCAGCGTGACAGAGACACAAAGGCTTGGCTTGACGCCGAGCTGTCAGTCGTCTTTTGAGCTGTTAATCACGAAGATCTGCAAGGGGCAGATCTCTTAACGTTGGAGGAGACGCCTGGCAGCAACAAATGAGCCCCACACTGCGACTCCCACACAACTGCACACCTCTAAAGCCCTGCCAATGCTGTGATCCACCTGCAATCACCCTGCAGCAAATACCAGGTGCTCCCCTGTGCAGGCAGCCACAATGTCTCAGTGTGTGTGTGTGTGTGTGTGTGTGTTTTATTATATTCCTGGGGTCTGAAAACCAGGAGACTGCAAAAGTCCACTGAAGGTTTAAATGGCTGTTCAAGCGTTAAGGCTTGTTTTGTCTGGGTTCAGTTTAGTCAGTGTGGATGGTTAAGGGGTGGGGTTAGGGGCGAGGGAATACATTATCTCCATGATTGGTCCCCACAAAGGAAATAGAAGACACAATAAGACAATATGTGTTATTTTTTGTATGTGTGGGCACGTGGCCAGTGAACTCTGCCTGATGCCGAGGTTCTGATGGGGGAGGTGGCGTTGAAATATGACAGCTCTCACTTGTTCTGAAGCTTGCCCTCGGCGTAAGCCCTGGAAGAAATAGAGAGATCACTCTCACTTTCTCTCAATCCACACACACACACACACTCAGATGGAACTCCGTTAAGATGTGATTAGGCCGACTGTCAGTTGTGAGGGGTCCTATCAAGGTTCACTGCACGCCAAGCGCACACAAACGACCGTCTTAGCTGAGCTGCCTGACAGTCGGCTAGTGGAGGAATGTCGAAGCTGGAAATAACAGCTGGCCCTGACTTACAGCTGGACCGACAACCACTGGTGCTTTGCCAACTGGAAAAAAAAGATGGACCTCAAGAGCATGCTGAAAACAGGAAAGAAATACCTGCATCGATCAGCCTGGCTAGAGAAGGTATTAAGAAAGACAGGCCTATTTTGGAGTTGACAAACCAGGGCATCTACTTCGGCTCAGTGTGCACATTGTGTACCCTCTTTCGAAAAAAAGGGTGAACTGGTGCAGTTATTTTGTTTCAGACAAGGTTTCTTGTCTAAAGAGAAAGGTTGTTACATTGCTCACGAAAACAGATGTGATGAGTTGGGAATTTAAACAAGGCTAAAAATCTACAGCTTCACCAGCGGCTCTGTGAGGCTGAGCTGCACAGCAGAGCCATCAGCTAAATGCTAACTGATGTTTAACGGGTATAGTTCATGGCAACCTGTCTGATCATTGTCAAGACATTTCACCAAAAACCGAAAATGTCACCTTCATGGTAATCCATTCAACAGGCCCAGCTGTTCTTTTTCTAAACAAAAAACAAATTGCATAATTACGTCAAACTACACAAGACTTCAACAGAGGTTGGGCTGGGTATTCTTAATTTTTCGATATCTGTACCAGATTGGTTTCTGTACCAATGGTAAAACAATACTGTGTCTACTATTATTAATTTGTCTACTTAGAAAAATTAGCCATACAGCTCAGTTTCATCAGTGAACATTAGCAGCTGTAATGAAATTAATGATAATGACGGCAATAAAATCTAAAATAACCAAAATCAGGATTTTTGAGGAGGGATTATCTTTAAGCTAGTAAACAAAAATTTGCCAACTTACGGTGCACTTTTCAACACCCAAAGCTACAGACACAATTCTGTTGGTAATAAAAATGTGTTGAGATTCATGACCCATGTGGGTACAGATCCAAATTCAAGCGAGGATACCAAATAAAAATATCCCTCAGTTTCTGTCTCTTTATTCGAGTCTTGGTCTCTTTATGTCTCTGCAGCAGTAATGCTTAGGGTTGATGTGGCTCCCCGTGCTAAAATAATCAAGATATGTTATTATGAACCAATATTGACTGGGGAAATTGAGTCCCATCTGGAACTGAAAGCAGGATGCTGGAGAAATAGAAATTCTCACATCAGCTCAGCAGTAAAATTGCTGTCCCACTGAGAGTTAGACATCATAAGCCGGGTTGTTGGGACATACATATGTAGCGCACAAACACTGTCTCTCTCCCTTTAAGACACACACACACAGCTGCATGAAAGCGTGCAAAACATGAATGCACGCACAATTTGCACAAGCATGCTTTCACCCACACAAATTCAAGCACAGCAAATACACACTTTCACACCTAGCCCCGTGCTCCATGGACACATTATACAGTAGGTGTGTATGTTAGCTGAGTCGATATTTATTTGTGTGTGTGTGTGTGTGTGGGCCCCAGCTTGTGGTGTCTGGCTCACAGCATGCTGGTAAACAGCATGCAGCCGAGATGATGTGGGGACTCCAGGCTTCATGATTCATGCAGACGGGTTGATTAAAGAGCAATCGCAGCCCCCGCAGTGCCAGAAAGGGTGGCATAATCACTGCAAGAAAAACACTGTTTCGTAGCATAAGTCTCAGCATGCTTCAAGTTCTGGAAGTTTTGAGGGGACAAAAAGTTCTCAAATGTCTAAAGTTGCCAAAGAGGCCAATGATAGTGCAAGCAGATACCCACTGAGTGGCCAGACAGATAGTGGTCACTGAGTATCTAACTGAGCATAATAATCACAGCATTCATGCAAAGGGCAAAACAGTTTAGCATATAACAAAACATAAAGCTGCTCTATCAGTAAATTTAGACAAAAAATTTATTAAATGAGCATGTGTAAAGGATGAATCTGCAGAGCTCTATCAGCAGACAGCTATTTTTGAGCATCTTTAAACTTAAGCTTGTATTTCTTATTTTTTTCTTTTTTGGTTTGATGACCTTTAATGTTTTCTTTCACACTCATATTTTCAGCTATGGCAGGCAGATGTTTCCAGAATAAAAAGGTTCTTAAAAAACAACATTTCTCAGGAGCTGGTGGTGACCAAAATCAAGCTAAAAAGGAGCTGTAAAGTCTGTTTGGTGGGTTTGGTGGGCAGCAGCGAGCGTGAATCAAGATAGTTAAGTGGTGTAAAGGCAGTGAACCAAAACAACTGGAACTGAACGGATCAGCAAGTCGTGTCACAAAGTGATACCCTGTTCATAACAAATATCCAGGAGCCACTGTGAAGTCAAAAAGTAATATGAACTACACACAAATAAATAAATTACACTGTTTTGTCTGTCATAAGTGTAACTACACGAGAGCTGTACGACTTTGCTTTTATATGGATCAAGAGACAAAATTAAAATGTAAAAATATTTTTTGTATATCATTTACATGGATCCACAAAAAAAAAAAAGTGGAGAAAAAGGCTTCCCAAAGCATTAGGGTCAGTTAAACTATGTGTGTGAATAAAGGCAATGATTGGCTGCCTCAGTCTGAATTCATGCACATATTGATTAACACTTTTTTTCATACCCCTTTTTCTGACTTGTACATCCAAAATAAAATTGGTTTGAAAATAGGTTTTTGTATTTTTACATCACCTGGCACAGTTTTGAAATGAGAAATAACAGATTTGTTGTAGCTTTGAGGATAATTAGCTACATTTGCACAGAAGCCTTTGAACCAACAGGATGCAGGTGCAGAAAGGAGCTGATTGAGTGTGTATCTGTGCTGTCGCTCTATAGTCGGTGGGTAATAAAGGTGCAAAATAATACCTGGCTCCACTTACCAAATGATGTGAAAAAGGATTTTCTATATGACACGCAAAAACTGAATCTCACTTCAGCCCAGGAGACATTTGTGCGTAATTTCACACAATTCATGAACATATTCATGAATTTTATTAGTGTAAGCTTTGTGTTACTTATTTCAGCTTCTGTGAAACAAATATAACCCCCTTTTACTCTGATTATTTTATTTGGTATCTTTCAGGGAATTTGAGCAAACACAGCTCATCTCAACCAAACTACACTTCTTTTTTTTAGTAATTTTCATCGTGTATGAATTGACAGAGCCCATAAAGCATTGACTTCATGTGCCAAAGGAAAAATCTAAATGTCAAGATGATAATTTTAAATTTGTTTAAATATAACCTCTGTTTCAACAGCATTTCAGTGACTGAATTCCAGCGTAGGGTTAGGACTTGTTTCACATTGATAAAGTCATGTAAAACCTCAGATTTTTAGATGTCTTTCAACCTGCAAAAGACATCAAGGTTCAAAATGAGAACTTACAGATGCAGTGGAACTTGATCTGTTTTTCTGATCAGCGTGCAAACGATTGAGTCAAGTGAAGCCCTCTTGGCATTTTTCTGGTTTGCAAGTGGGGTATTAGAGAGAATGCAGGGAAGAAAAGAAAGGCAAGTAAATCATCAAGTTGTATTACCATAATGATACAGGAGAAATAAAAATGACCACTTAACAGAGTGACTGAATAAAACGTTTTACGTACACATAGAGGCATGTTCTCATAGTGTTTACATGAACGGAAGGAAGAATGTGTCATTGACTGAGCAGCAGCAAACAAGACAAGCGAAGAAGAAGAAACTCTGACCACTGATTACTAATGCCTCATAAAATCTCATGACATGGATTCAAGGGTGACTGGCACGAGCCTATGGTATATCCAAACACTGAAATAACATGTCACAGATCCACTGTACACCTGACAAAATGAAAATCATATATTATGAGCCATAATAATTTAAACAAGGCGTGTGAAACCAGACGCCTTTAAATATACAACATACAGAACAAGCAAGCTGAAAACACTATTGTCCTTTCCTGTTCTCTTGATGGCTTGTAGTTTCAGAGGTTTCAAAACGAATACGCTCCGTAAAATGAAAACATATATATTACATCAGGAAGTCTTCAGACGCTATGTGTCTTTCCACTTTCAGCGCGATCACTGACTTAATGGCGCCGCTTTGGCCCGATGAGCGTTTGCAGCCACATTGCCCTCTTTAAGAAAAAAAAAGTCCATAGTTTCTTGCTTTTACATCTTCTCAAAATTCATTAGTCAAGTACTCCAGGAAGAAAAGACAAATTGTCGAGCACAGTTCTGTGTCTTGTGAGTAATCCCCCCCCCTCCCCTGCCCCCGAATGGCCTCCATAGCGCCGTTCCCTCAGGAGGCTTGAAGCCACAGACTGTGGTGTGTCAGAGCTCTACGGCCTCTTGCTGGAGCAGGACTTGCAGCACTGCTGTCCATAGAACTTGTGGTTACATACTCCGTGCTGGGGGACCAAGTGGCACCAGCTGAAATGGTCCACACAGTGCTCGTCTGCAGAGAGAGGGCAGGGAAAGTCATTTAGCAGCAGTTGTTAGACCTCAACTAACAAGTGCTTCCATTCCTTCTGTGGACCTTTTATTTATTCATTCATTTTTGACTGGTTGTTTGATCGTTCAGCCAAAACAAATGTTAGGAAGTAGTGAGAAGTGGTAGGTGCAATTTCCCAGAACCCAAAGTGGCATCTTTGTATTGATTGTTTTATCAAATAAATGAGTTTTGCTACCCAGAGAGCTTCATGTTATAATGATAGAAATCAGAGGAAAAATACAGCAAAAGCGAACATTTCAGACTCTAGAAAACGACAATGTTAAACACTGCCCACGAAAAATCACCTAAACGCCTTATTCACTGATTTTCTGTCGGATCAGCTGGATCAGCAACAGCCTTGTGTCGCCTGTAAAAGAAAAGTTAAAAAAAAAACTCCTAAAGACAGAGAATGTCACCTCTAATCTGCTGTGTAGTTTCAAATGGGGAATGATCAACTGTAAATAGAATATATGCAGCCATTGGGTGTGATTTTATTTATTTATTTTATTTTTTTTAAATGACTGATGAGGATAAAACAGAGATATCATTGAAGAGGAGCAAAGACTATTAAAATGAAACTTGTCACTTGTCTAGTCCAATACTTTCTCTAGTTGCACAGTAACTGCTGTGCTGTGGGAAAAAAAAAAATCAAACTGAATTTTAGATGAATGAGAAATATTTCTATATATGACAGGGTTCTGTTATCCAGCAGAAGTAATCTCTACATCAGTCTGCATCATCATCGCCTGGTCTCCCAACAAAAGCAGCCAAGCAGCTGGATAAGATTCTATATGATTATGTTTAGAGGGGAAAACCTCTATTATATTAAAGATATTAATACTTTGCATAACACTTTAATGATCAGACTAAATAGATTATATAAATCTCTCTGCAGATTTATAAACAATATCTGGTATGGGTTTCACCGCTGAGGCCGTTGATTATTTTTTTTATTGAGGAAATACTGCACTATAGTGTATACTATAGTGCTGGAGCATGAGTCTGTATAGAATTTAATGAACTTTATGCTGCATTGGTTGGGGAAAAAACTGTTGGCCTTAAGGTTTTCTAATAAATTAGATATATATTTGTAAAATCAAGTTAAGTCTATTTCTTGAAACTAGATTATCCATCTTTTATAAATAACACAGCTTTTCTCATCTGAGACGGTCAAGACTTTTTCAATTAACTAGATTTTCAAGAAGAAACCTAACAACAAGGTCCTATAACTGAAATGGTGGGTGAGTTTATCTTATATTCATTGTACTTTGAGATATTTTGACTTTAAATTAGACAAATATACTTGGTAAGATATGGAGTTTTGCAGGATATAAGTAGATTTAACTTGAGTTTGTTCTTTTCCCCCTGACGAGTTTACCTTTCAGTGTGGGTCCGGCAGCTGTGACCCGCCCCGTGCGTTGTGCTGGAGCTGGGGGAGCGGCGGGGCAGAAGTGTGTGTTGCATGCCCTAGAAGTGACAGGCCTCTGGTGGGGCAGGCAGCCAGCTGCAGGACGACCTTGCCGCAGACACTGGATGGACCGGGTTTGAACCCCTCCGCCACAGGATACAGAGCACTGAGACAGAGGCAGGAGAGGAACAGCAGAGAGGCAAAACAAAAGGAGAGACAGAATGAGATGGAGAGAAACAAGAAGGAGCGCAGGGATATAAATAGGAGAAAGAGATTAAACATTGCAGCGCATGGAGAGAAAAGAGTTGTCATAAAAAGAGCAGAGGAGGCAGGGGAACGGATGGAGGTAAAGTCCATACAGAGACCAAGAACAGATGAAGAAAACAAACATCCCATCCAGCATGTACTCTCCCTCCAGCGAGCTGTCAGTATATATCTACTGTGGTGGAAACATACTGGGATCACAAGCTCTAGATCAAGCAGAATAAGACTCTGTGCTGTATGAGGTTGCCCTTAAGACTTTTTGCATAATAGATGATATAACACATAAACTACACAACCTGCCCCGAAAGGCTCTGTAACAGAATGGAGCTTTTCGATAACATCTGAGGCTCATTCCACACAGCCAGGCACTGTGGGTAAGTCTGTGAACTACCACCACCTACACTGCACAGTCTGCATTTGAGGTTTTTAGGGAAACAGAGGAGCCACTCGTGGTCATATGTCCTGTATTGATCAGAGTTCTGGCCCAGACATTGTGCTGCCTTCCTTATTCCAGGCCTCCCAGAGAAGAACGCTTGGTAAACAAAAATCAATAAAGTGAGAGATGGTGGGGCTGTAAAATAAATGTTGTGAATCCGAGGAGCCCTTTCAGGAGATTTGTTAGTTTAGAAGCAACTGGTCACAAATTGTGATGACTAGACTACTTTTTAAGAGCTTTCCACTACTTTAGAGGTCCCAAATTGTATAAATTGAGATTTTCAGGTCTTCTTTGATTATAAATCAGGTCTAGCTCTTCTATATCAACACTGTGAAAGCATCAGAACTCAGACCACAGAAAAAAAAAATGCTCACAGCCTTTATCAGAAACTGAGCCTTAAAACCAGTCATCTGGACTTCTGTAACTCTGTGGTGTCACAACAAAGCAGTTACTGCCCCCCAAACACAGCCCGTCTGGATGCACCATCCAACCTTGCAGGATTTGGTTTAGTGTTTACACGACATGTATATCTTTATTTAATCACTCAGTCAGACAATCAGAAGAGAGACTCTGAGCCTCCCAGCTAATCCAGTGACGGGCAAAGTGGAGGGGCATGTGTGGAGCAGAGACTTGTGTGCATGCCAGTTAGTGGCAAACATATGCTCACCTACCTGTTTCTCAAAGCAATACTCTATGCAGAACTTTAAGCCTTAAAAAAATGTTGAGCTATATAAAAATGACCCATACAGTTATCATGAACTATAGAGACCAAAACGTCTATAAACCTGTATTTCCTCTGTGAAGTTGGAGATTTTAACATGAGAGTCTATGAAGATCAACATTGAGATGGTTTTTGATTTTTTGAAAGCCACAAATATCTTCTTGTTGCTAGCAACACTTTTAATGAAACACAGGAAAAATGTAAAATATGAGACTTTTATCAATTCATCTATTTTGACGGTTTTGAGTTTTCGTTCGACTAATCACTATTCCTTACCCCCATAGTTACTGTGTCTTTCAAAATTCTCAGTTATATTGGAAACAATAAGACCCTGATTTCAAACAGACCTTAACATAAGAAGGTCAGTTGACAGCTGTCAGTCAGCCTACAAGAACTCTTATCAAAAGCTTTAAAAAACACTTACAACATAAAAGTGAATGTTGAGTACTTTTTTTACTACAGTCTCATGCACACTGTTACAGCATGTGGAGAAATCTAAAGCCTGACCAGTCTGCCTTGCTTAGTTAGTGAGCTATGACTTGAACAGTTGCTGTGAATAGACAGGGTTTTTGCAAAGTTAAATTTGAATTAAAAATCTTTTTTGGTCTGGTGTGAAAGTGGCTCAGACAAAAGATTTACTACATCATTACCACTGCCTCCTTTTTTGTTTTGAAAGATTTTTTGTCATCTTATAAATCAAGAATATCAAGAATAAAATCAGCTTCTGTACTTTTGTCCCTGTCCAGGTAACAAGCTTCTGGTCATGCATCACATGGCCTTAGGACCCAATTTTCTACCAAATAGAGAGAAAAAAAAAGCAGCTTTTGGCCATGTAATTTGAACACATCACACATGTCACCACAGTGTGTCACATGTGGGAAAAAAGCTTCAAACTGGAACACTTTCAGCTGGAGTGCACATGTCAGTCTGTCATGTAGACAGTTTTGGATCAAAGCATGAGCAAATGCACCTGCTGCCAGGGAGAGGAGTACCAGCCTAAGACCACAGCGTTGGAGGCTGTTCTGCCAGGGAACACCCAAGGGGGCTCTGGGCATGGACCTCGGTTGCAACCCTGCTGAAGATCCACCAAAGGCTTGGCCACATTCCTGCACCTCCGTATAGGGAACTCCACGTACCTGTGCGGGTAAGGACAGGAAGTCTGCTCAAAATGACTTTTCCTCCAGGGTTTCCAATTTTGAAAACACTGAAACTCTGATAGTACACAGATGACACAGTGGGGTTTTAAGTATGTGTGCAGATCTTTTAAAGTGTGAGGGAAGTCTTGGTGTGCAGTTGAACGAACATACCCTCCCTGTGAGTCTCTCTCCCCGCAGCGAAGCTCTCTCTTTTGGATGCCAGAGCCACAAGACCTGGAGCACTGAAGAAGAGTGCAAGCAGGAGGGACAATTTTACAAAATGAACTCTGTGTGTGTGTGTGTGTGTGTGTGTGTGTGTGTGTGTGTGTGTGTGTGATGCAGGGAGATCCCACAGCAGCCGACACCACAAAGTCTCTTAGCTGTAGAAATAGAGCCAAAATACTGAGTATTTTTCAGTCATTATATTTGATGAGCAGTGTATGTACGTGTGTGTGAATGTGTCAACGTGTCTTGCTCCATTTCAAAATTCAAATCTCAGTGTATTCTGGGAGCTAACTTCACTGTGTTTTATCTGTCAAGTCTCTCAAGGCTGCAAACCTGATCCTGACACTGACCATTTTCATTACATATTCAGCAACATTAACGATTTAGTGGGTGACCCTGGCCCCGGCCCCTCCGGTTATCCACTACTGGTCTTTACACGTATGGAAACAACAAGAAAAAAGGTTTAAAAAATAATAATAATAAAAATATAATAAAAAAAATCACCAAATCAACAGTCTTTGGCCCAGATGCTAAAATAATATTCTATCTATCCGGGTTGATTAATTGCCGGCACAATAAGAATGTGAGATACCGTCAAACAGATTCATAGTTGTTCCACCAATGAGTCAAACCGCAAGAAATATGGTCCCACCACCTCTTCAGTTCATGAGTCACAGTGTTTAATAATAAAGTGTTTTTGCAGAACATTTTATTATGACAAAGTGAAGTTGGCCTTTGACCTTTTGGATATAAAATACAGTATCGTCACTTCATCATTTTATCAAATTTGTGTTGAAATGTGGATTAATAAACATATGGATTTGTGAGTTCTGTCCAAAACTATGTTTTGTGAGGTCAGAGCGATGTTTGACCTTTCACCACCAAAATCGAATTAGTCCATCCTTGAGTCCAAGTTGACATTTGCACCAAATTTGAAGGCCTTGTGGGGCATTAATGAGAATATCACGTAGGTGTCGCATTCATCAGAATAAGGATGTGTGACTGACTCCAGCTGCTGCTGTCACCAGCGTGGAGGCCTAAACACATCAATGTAACATCCAAGGTATAAATAATTATTGTAAAATATGTGAAGCCTCTTTGTTTTTAGATTATTGATTAACTTTGCAGTAAATCATCATATTTTGCAAACTGTAGGAAAGTCCTTCATGGAGTATTTCATCTGACATCATTTCCGGGCACCGAACCATTTACCATCTAAACTGTCTAGACTGCTGAGATGGTCTGTAGACTAGTTTCTTTTGTCCTGGCTGGTTTTATTTTCATTACTGATTCATTGTTATTTTTCAGTGGGTTGTTTAGTCATTTAGTATATAAATGTCTGCTAATCACAGCGATGTAAAAAATACTTGCTATGTCTCCGATAAAGTAGATTTTAGATTTTTACAAACAAATCATTTAATTAATTAACAAATTAATCATTAGGAAAATTGCTGCCAATTGGTTTGACTGATTATTTCAACATTAGCTGCTTTAATGTGTATGAAACAATCTTCCTGGGCACTTTCTATCATCTTTATTCCACATATGATTTAGTGGAAATGTAACATGCTTTATTTATTGTTATCCATTTTCAGTGTGTGACATGTCCTCTACACTTGGAGGGACTGACACATAGCACCAAGTAACATGGACCCACAAATACAAAGTACCTCACATTTCAAGTGGATTTTTTCCTCAAAACTGTGAAACTGAAAGCAGCACGTTTCACTTCTTATGCTGCTGCTGCTTCCTGAGCTTCACGTCTCTCTGTTCCTACCTCTCCCCAGGGAGCAGGCATCCACTGCAGCCTCTCGTTTTTGGGGCACCGCCGCAGGATGCAGGTCTCTTGGGCTTTGGGTCTGTGGTGCTGTCGGCACATGCTGTCGGGCACCACCACCGCTTTGGCCCCAGGATCCGTGCTGCTGCAAAACACACTCCTCTTCCTCAGTCCGCGGCCACACGTCTTGGAGCACTGTGAGTGGACAAAGATAAGTCATTGAGGCAGAGACATGGATGACTGCATCATCAGTAATAATAATGACCACACATACATTAACTCAGCCTGATACTTTCGTATGATTGTTTTGACCTTCAGCTTTCATCACATTTCAGCACTGGGCCATATTAACAGAGGTTAAATCCTTGGCACTGTGAACGTATTTGTAATTCACTACAAAGTAGACAAGCAAGCAGAAGGTCACTGGTTTGATGACAACACATTATGGCCTAACATTAAATACAGTAAACCAATAACTCGCACATGAATGTGACCCCAGCCCATCAGTGTGTCCACTGACAGCAGACGTCACTGCTGTAAACTCCATGTGAACTGCAGAGAGATGGACAAACGGCTCCGCTGGGGCTGACGACCACAGCTGTCAGGGCAGTTTTATGCAACAACATCACATTAATTCATTAAATATATAACACATATGCATCTGTGCATATCCATACACAACAATGCACATACACAAGTCCCAGTTGTCCTTTTGTCACTAAAAGCCCCAATTGATCTTTTTCAGGGAGACTGGCCTTGTCTGTGTGTGACCGCAGACTGAACCGGGACCGGTGTTTCAAAACAGCACAACACCAGCGCCCTAAAGACTGACGGCTGAACGACAGCTGAACGTCCCCATTGTGCAGGTCACAGCAGAAAGTTTGACTAACTGTCTGATCTGCTGCCAAGCTATTAATACTGTATACAGCGTAATGAGCAATCCCTGTGCAGCGTGTGATGTACTTTGGTTACGAAGGGACAGGTCAGATCTTTAAAGTCATACTTAACAGTTAACAGCCATAACATTAAGGGGCCTAATCAAGTGTTGGCCTTACCTTTCAATTTCCATTCCAGACAGATTCAATCCCACAACTGAACATTACTGTACATAGTATTTGTCACCCGAGAGGAGCTGATTGCAAACCAGGCAATGATCATTTTCATGTGTCTGTTTCATGACTCATTTGGTTCCTAAGAAGAGGTAGAATTAATTAAGTAATTATGATTAAACTGCACAAATTAAATCTACAGAGAAAAAGACTGAGGAGCTTTTTCAACAACTAGCAGATGTCACAGATTTTATTATTTCATTTATGTCATTTTCTTTCCAATGTTTTTCACATGTCCAACAGAGGGCAGCAGAGTGTTTGTTTTATCTTGAGTGAAACTTCTGACAGCTTGCACACACAAAACGTTTGTGTGTGTGTGTGTGTCTCATTACACTGTCAGGTTCACAGTGAACTACATGAAATGTAGCCCATAAATTATGGCAAAGTGCACATAACCTGTGAAATGTGGTTAAAAATTGATGATTTCATTTTTGTAACTACCTCCCCCCTGTGTCTTGTGATAAATCAAAACAATAAAAACTGTGATTTAATAAAAACAAAGAGGAGACAGACATGAGATTATCATCATTGGCAGCCTCACGATTGATTTTTTTGTTTGTTTTTTTTTATGTCTCATACATCTCTGCACTTTTCTGTGCCTGAAAACTAATATGAGAGGCATTTACAGCCAAACAAACAAATTACATCTGATTTGTTTATGATATCGCTCACATTTAAGAATTGCATAACTAACAATCACTAACACCAGCTCAGTCACACTGCAGTCAAGACTACAGCCACACTATGCACACTGACGTATGAGCTAATGCTAATGCTAACATGCTGAGAATGACAGTGTTACAATGCTCATGTTTAGCAGGTTGAAAGTTTTAGTTTAGCTTGTTAGCACGCTAACATGTAATGATAACCACAAAATGCAGCTGAGGGTGGTTCTGCAGGTATTTGAACACAAAGTATTAATTACACATTTGTGTAATTGAGTGAGTGAGACGATATGAGGATATGTGATATGTGTGTTTAAGAGAGTGACATTTGAGCTGCTTAAGGGATGACCAAATGTATTAGGGTTCACCCTCTGGGGACCATGAAATTAATGGCAAACCATTATGTAAGTTGTTGATACAGCCTGGACCAAAGTGGTGGACTGATCCACCCAACGTTGTCATCCAAAGAGCCTAGTGTGGCTGACAAGCTTTCAAATTCTTTCCCAAACTAACCTGTGACCAAGAACCGGTGCTCCACTCGGGGGGACAGGCCTGGATGTGGCAGGGCTGGACTTGGGCTGGAGAAATGACAGGGCAGAGTGCTTGTGCCACCACCTCTTCCCTCTGGTAGGTAACCTTCCTCAGGCAGCGCAGTGTCCTGGTCTGCTGGCCTCCTCCGCACGAGCGACTGCAAGGCCCCCAGTCGCCTGTCGCCCAGCTGTGGAGAGTTGTTGAGAGAGACGTAGAGTTTCCATCAGTTGGCAGTGAACAATAGTAATAATAATAATAGTAATAATAATAATAAAGGCCTAAATGGCTGAATTGTACATGGAGGGTTTTGCACATGACATATGGCGATGCTATAGAGTAGGATAGAGTATAGTAGTATAGAGTAGAGTACTATAGTAGTCTGTCATCAGGACAGCAGCCGCATGAGTGAGCTCCTAATCAGGACAGTCAACCACAGATCCCAACTCTAATCTGCTGCACTTATTTTAGGCCCAAACACACACACACACACACACACACACATACACATACACACAGAAATCACAATTTCACCCTAAATTGCCAGTGAGTGCAATCACATCAAAGACTTTACAAGACCACGTTATTAAGAGGTTAAAAGCTCCAAATTGTGAACTAACTGGGCTTCTCTTGCTTTCCTTATTATTAATTAAATCCTAGATCTGCTGTTTTTAAAATACTATCTTATCATTGTGCAAACTAGGAGTTAAGGACATACAAAAGAAGAAAAAATAAACGGGGCAAAATATAAATCTCTATCCATTCATCTCTGCCTGTACTAGTCATATCTGAAACTAAATATGGAAACCGTACTGTATACACAACTCTACATAGGAGCTGTCCTCGGTCTCCAGAGCCAACCGCAATATACAATATACAGTATACAATAAAGCCACAGACTAATGTGGTCCACAATCCCACATTTCTCTCATTTTGTCCTTATTCATTCCTTTTTTCTTTTTTTTCTTCACCTGTTCTCTCTCCTTTTTTTGTCTAACCTCCTCCTTCTTAGTTCAGTCTGCATTTGCCTCTCCTGTCCTCCTCTCCTTGAAGTATCTTTGCAATTTACTTCACCACTGATGAAAGCTTACTGCTGTTTCGAAAATAGCTTCTGTCTTGGCATCGGCGCTAAAGGGGAAGATTACAGCAAATAAGTGGTCTGACAACCACAGGCTAAGGAGAGGGACACGGAGAGATGGGCAGATGGCTCAGTCCGGTTCTGAGACGACAAGCCACCGCAAAGACCATTCCTCTACGCCACCACGACCTGCTTCAGGGGAAGAAAAATGCTTTCATTCTCTTTCAAATGCCACAGACGAATGAAGCAGCAGGACTAAACTGCAATTTGGAAATGGGGAAGATGTGAACCATTGGGACCTGAAAGCACTGGTTTTGGATTTTTGGCTTGGGGACTGTTTGCTTTTTTTCCTGTGTTTTCCCTGGCTTATAAATAACAATATATCATTGGGGAAAAGTGGCTGAAGTGCCACTTTGCTTCGCTGCAAACCGCCACTGACCTAGCTATAATTTATATCTCTGAAATGTTTCAATAACTGACATATTTTGAGGTAGGAGAGTGCATTACTGCATTTGAGGTTCTGCAAAGCTCCCCCATGCATTTTTAGTAGTTATGCAGCTGCAGACCAGCTACTACCAATGAATGAACATGTATTATTACCCCGATGTTGAGTTTGGAGGCTAATTCGAGGCATAATTTTATACCAATGTGACCACCTCTGTTTAACAGGTTGCTATACCCATATTACCTCAGATTTTTACATTTTTTATAGATATGTGGCTTGGTATACTTCCTTTTTGTACTCATTGCTCTTTACATCATAGTCCTTTCTGTTACATCAAAGTTTCTCTGTACGTAAGCCTTACCTGACCAGCTGCTAATGTTATTTGTAACGTCAATTCAACATGTGAAAAAGGTTCATTGCACAAATCTAAATCTGGACCAGTGTTAATCAGGCTGCTAGGAGTGAAATGTTTGATTTCAGTTCAGGATAAAAGCAGGGCAACTCTTAAATGTTACCCTTACACTTTCCTGAAAGTAAAAGTCACTTGATAGATGTATCTTATTCGTCACTTTCTGCAAAACTATTTTTACTTGAAAGTTGGCTCTGTAGAGAATTATTCAGTCTAATTCTTACAGGTTTGATAAATCCAGGCTCTACATCTCCACTGGCGCAGGTACAATGAGCCTCACTTTGGTTTGTCTACAAATGCTGCTGCTGCTGCTGCTGCATGATACACACAGAGAAATCCCCAACCTGTGCTAAGTGAGTCTGCAGATGGCCTCTGCCAAGAGAAAGAGCAAAATAACTTCAAACTGCAGAGAGGAAGAGAAGATGGAGAGGTAGTATGAGCTGGGAATAGGGTCTGGGAAGTAGACAAAGCGAGACATGACACAAACTTCTGTGAGATATGTGTATTTCTTCCAGACTGCAAGCTGGGCTGGAAGATTGAACTAATGTCTTGAAAACCTTCATGCCCCCCCCCTCCCTTTTTATGTTCAGAAATTGCTGCAACACCACAGTCTACCATCCTTGTTTTCCTCGACATACTAACACTCAAATGGGGAGTGACGGTTTAAGATGGGTATAAAGCAAAAGGGGGTAGATGGGAGTGACAAGATGAGGGTGTGGAGGGGGGAGTTTGACTGCCTCTGCATGGCTAGACTGGCTGTGCCCCGTGGGAATCCAGCCGTCTCTGCACAATAAAACATGGATAGGCCTGTCAGCAGCCGAGATACACACCGCCGAGATAAGCAGGCACTTTTACATTCCTTTTCCTGTCAGGCACACTTACACTCAAAACACACATGCATTCCACCTCATTGTCAATTTTTCTTTTCTCTGCTGGGCTCTTGAATGTGTGCACATATATCATGGAGGTCTTGATGTAGTCATTAAAGCTTTCATGCTGCTCACTCAACTCAACTGCCTTCCTGTGTAGTGCCCATAAATTGGTCTGTGCACACAACCAGCTGAGAAATGGTGTCAGCTACTGTATAATAAGATCTGTGGGTGTCAAACACTGCTTTACTTTCCTGGATGGACAACTAGCACTGATGCTATTTATCTGGACTATACCACTTTATTCACTCAAACAAAAGGGGGGGAGGACAGGACACGCAACACGGCTGTTTAATACCTTTCGCCAAGATAAGAGAAATGGTATGCCCAAGATTAGGGGCAGGAAATGCCCTCTCGGGTGGTGGGAAACTTGGTGAGAAACAGAGGCTGAATGTTGGAGGTGTAACCGATAGTTGTCTGGCTTGTTCAACGCCCTGACACAGGAGAAAGTTAAGTCTCCACTAGCTACAGAGAGGCTCGATGGTGGACAAAATTATTAAAATCCAGCCATAATGCATCATTTCAGCATCGTAAGTTTGGTAGATGTTTATGCATATGAACTGCAATTGTGCGTGCCGCCCTGTGTGTGTGTGTGTGTGTGTGTGTGTGTGTGTGTGTGTGTGTGTGTATTTGGGTGTATGTGTGTGCTCCCTCACTGAACCCAAGACACGGTTCCCTGCCCGTTCTTTGGAGCAGCGCAGTAAATCAAGCTAACTCCAGTTCCCTCAGCCAAAGGCCCACATAGAAGAGAAGCCATTTATTCAGTGCTGTTGCAACGTGTTACTCCGCTGCACTTAAGCCTGTTTTCCTCTTTTGCTCGCTGCAGCGGCTCCTGAATTCTCAGTCGCCTTTAAAAATGCATGCCGTTAAGTACAATGTTTCGGCAACTAAATAAAGCATGGGCGTGATTTTGCTACTAAAAAGTCAGGGAGCTTTGGGCTGAGATATGTGAGAAATGTATTATATGCACAGAAAGGAACAACGCCTTTGATGTCTCCCTTGTTCTCTTCAGCCATGTCTCAATTTTTCTCTCTCTTTCTCTTTCATTCTCAAGCGTTTGCTAAAGTAAAAATTCCACTGCAGACTTGGAAACATCATCCTGTATTTACTTCATGACAAAAACAGTCAACCAGTTGGTAGAACCTTGTGTCTGGGGATCAGACTGAAATAAGTTGTTTCTGACAGGGCTGCAGCCAGGACTTTAGAAATACTGAGGTGAAAACTCAAGACCCCAAAACAAAGCCCCACCCACCTGAGAAATGTTTGACCAGCCACCAACCAAACTCTGTAAACTTCTGTAGGTATTTAGCAAGACTAAGACTACAGCCATGCTAACAGCCCTGTGAGGCTATACTTAGCCACCGCAGTGTTGTGCGCTAAATGCTAACATTCGCATGCTGACAATGGCATTCACCACGTTCAAATCTTTATTTAGCATGCTAACATGCGTTAACTAGCACCGAACTCAAGTTCATCAGACAATTTTCACTCTTTCACAAGAGTTAAAGTTGCCGTTGCTTTCCATTGCTAACAGCTCTTGGCGAGTGAATGAGTGAAGTTTGATGCTGAACTTATGTTTCCTCTAAAGAGGCGAGTAAACAGCTGTTAATGCAAACATCAACTACACGGCGATACAAAAACTTACAAATAGATCCTTCAACTGCTCGGGTTTGTTTTCTGTAAATTTTAACATCCTATGTCAAAGTCTAAGAAACAGTAACTAGTCTAAAAGATATCAGAATCAGTTTGAAAACCCAACATCCTGTGATTACACATCCAATATGTGTATAATCATAGAATGCACATTTATTGAGTCATTCAACCGTCCGGATACTACAGAGGAAATCTAAATTCAGAGCTGACAAAAGTTTTCCTCTGAACAAGTTAAGCGTGATTAAAATAATGCTTAAAATAAGTGTCCTTAACCGTAGTAACAAACAATTATATATTTTTTCCACATTTTTAACAACGAGTGGTTAAGACTTGCCAGCGAGAGAGAGTTCAGATTAAACTAAAAGGTCTGCTTCCAGGAGCCCAGCGGTAGAATAAAGATGGACATCACGTGATGGAAAGAGATCAAACACTGCTTGATTCTGTTATGACAGTATGGTTAAAATCTGCTTGATGCTCAGATGGACATACAGTGAAAAAGTTCAGACTGATGCAACAGCCCAGTGGACTGGGAGAGCTCTCGTGTTTTCTCAAAAAGGAAAATGGAAAGAAAAAAAATTAGAGACTGAGCAGAGAAGAGAGCATGGAGAACAGAGTGGTGGCTGGCCGCAGCAAATGGACCACAGGCAACCTCCACACTGCTCAACCACAGTGTGTGTGTGTCTGTCTGGCTGTGTGTGCATGTCTGTGTGCCTGTAATAAAATCAGCGGCAAAGGTTCCTGAAAGTTTGGCAACATAAACACACATGCCACCTATGCCAATATCCCCCTCCTCCCCAACGCACACACACACACACATCAGCACTTACTAAGCAGGGCAGGGCTGCGTGTTGCAGAGATGGGAACCAAGCGTCGGCCTGGTGAGGGGATTACACATGGTGGAGTTGACCTGAACTTTCTGGTCCTGCAGACAGATAGCCTTGGTCGAGATACGACCTGAGGGAAAGACAGAGGGGGAGAGAGTGCAAAAGAGTTGATGTAGTTCATGCAGGTAATTTGACAAGTTCAGTTAGAACTTTTTCTAACTGTCAAGATCAAGATTTCTGGGTTAAGTCAGTATGTCAGCATGTCTGCATGCCTGCTGACTCTTGCTGCCTCCAGAGACAACACACACAAACACACACACACACACACACACACACACACACACACACACACACACACACACACACACACACACACACATCCACTGTCAAGTGAACAGGGGTTGCTCAGAGTCTTTTGAGTCTTTTTGAGAATCTGAACTTCTCAAGTGACAACGGTGCTTTTCATTAGCCTTAACACACTTTGTGGACCACACTGTAGCAGAGGGGGGAACTGTGCAGAATACAAAAACAGATAGATGAAGACAAATACAAAAGCACAAATACAGATGAAACCACACACTAGGGGACATGGTACACATAGACAAACATGAAGTTGCACATTTTCTGCCTATCTTTTATTATTATGGACCATTTGCTGAGCTCCAACTCCTTGGTAACTGTTGCTAGGCCTGTCAAATCTCCACAGTACATAAGCTGTGTAGTACAAATACTGCAACAGATCAACCTCTCTATATTCTTCATAGTTCTTGAAGCAATGGGCTTCAGACAGAGATGGACAAAAGTCAGCTATAACACACTGGATACTCTGCCATGACATAGTTTAAAAAGGGAGTCTCCTGTCTGGCTTTTTAATGTTTCTGCCCGACTGGTTTTAAAACAGTAGTCTTGTAAAAGGGATGTTAAATATGTATGATACATGATATATTACTAAAAGACTAATGTTAAAAGTCTGTTACTGTTCCATCAGAACTAGTCTGTGAGACAAGCCGCCTAACCACGTCAAAGCGTTTATGCATGATCCAAATGGCTGCCCTCGAAGGCAGGCAGTCACTTCGGTGTTACACTGGCTTGTACAAATCATGTAAAACTGTACATCATGTAAAATATATGACTGTGGGTTGTAAGGTAGTTAGGCAAACTTGCTAATGAATGCAGGTAATGTTGGAGGAGATAAACAGAAGCTTTGTCCCAATTCAGGGGCTGCAACTTCTGGAAGAAGCTATGGAGGATTTCACATTGCATCGCTTTGCGTGGCTCCTGTTGGCCTTGGTTTTAACAGTTGTACCTTTTGCTGAAACTCAGTGTTTTTTGCTGACATATTATTTTCATTACTGGTGCAAAATGAATCTTGGGATAGGTTGGACCGAGAAGGATCCACCCGTTGGATCCTTTATTTCCCAGGAGAGGGGGACACATTCATTGGTCACATGTGAGGCAGCCTTCGAAATGCGATGGCCTATTCACCTGTGACACCATCAGTCTTCAAAAGGATGTGCCCCCCGGTACTGGGAAACAGCTTGAGTTTCCATTATTTACACCTTAGTTCATGTACACAGTTTCAAATCCATAGCTTTACAGGCCTGGTGTGCCTGGTTACAGCTGCTAAGCTATTATTGGACAATCACTGTTCAAGGAGGGGTTTTCTAGTTTCATTCCTCAAACAAACATGTATTGGCTTATATTCAGGCACAAACACACGCACACAATCTCACCTCCAGCACAGGGTGCGGAGCAGTCTGAGCGCACCACACCCCAGCTGTAGTCAAGCTTTCTCTCGGTGCGAGGCAGCGTGTACTCCCATACCACACCCGGGTTCTTCCCCTGCAGGAGGATCTGTCAGGCAAGAACACAGCTGGTCAGAAAGGTGTCACGTGTGTGAATGCAGCAAGTCCGTTAACCTTTATTTTTCCAGGGAAAGCATCAGATGTTCAGATGTTCACATTACACTGGAAGTCATCAACTGCAACCACTTTTTCCTGGCTGCTCAAGGGACTTAAACCAGCAATCTTCCTCGCCCAAAATCTCCACGCCACCAGTGTATACTGTAAAGCACCCGCACAGCCGCAGGTGTGCCCGGATGAGCCTCTCATCTAAATCCACAGCCAGTATAATCATATTTAATGTAGGGTTAGCCACAAATGAAACAAAATCTCTACATTTTTTCTTACACTATTTAAGTTAATTGGAAAAAATGGACAGAGCGACGTCAGATAACTTGTAATGCATATCAGCACAGGTGCTGTTTTTATGCCATTCAGGTGACTGTCAATTACAAATCACGGCAAACTAGCTGGTGTTAGGCCAGGAGATCTGAGTCAAAATTATATCAAAACAAAGATCTCTGGAGAGGTTTTTCAGAAACCAGGCATCAAGAAAGAGAAGGAAGATTAGTCAGTAAAGAGACATCTGGTGAAAACCAAGATGTAACTGTTGCAAAAATGCCACATCAGCCTGGGTTACTCTCCTTCAAAGGGCAAAAGTAGATGCTTCTCATCTAAATGCTATGACAATTCTTCTCAGCTGGAATGTAGCATCTAACTGGACACTGCATTTTGTCACCCATGTCAGTTTGTTTTTGTTTTTTTTCATCTGTAAATACCTAACAGGCTTAGCCGATAAACTTTGTGTGGTCACTGTTATTGCAAAATCTGATAGGATTTAATTGCATGCTCAAAGCCGCCACTGTAGGTAGTTAGGTAGGTAGACTTTTATAGATAGATAGACTTTTATTTATCCCCAGAGGGAAATTAAGTTAAGTAGTAGTATGTGTGTGTGCGTGTGTGTGTGTGTGTGCATGAAGTAACTCCATGTCTGACTTTAGTTTTATGATGACTAGCAGTTGTGCTATACATCATTGGGGAAACTGACTGTAGGCAAATACTAAAAAAAAAAAAAATGAGCTTACGAAATGAGGAAAGATTGTTTGAACAATAATCAACCATATTACACAATATAAACCAGGCATTACAATGGCAAAAACAATTAAAGCCGAGACAGGGTTTTATTGGAAAGCAAGTCACTGGTGATTGTCAGTGCAGTTCTTAATGACTTCCTTATCTTTTCAGCTATCTGAAGCAACAAATTTTTATTATCATTCTTGATAAACCTAGAACTTATTGTTTAAATCTATTGTTTTGTTTTGAGATAATGACAAAGGTCTTGCCCAATTTTCTTCATATTCTAAATTAGAATTCAAAATTACACTAAACTAAATATTTTCACATTTGAGCAAATGTTTGGCATTAAATAACCGATTCAGCTCCACATCCATGTTTTTCCCTAAATTGTGGATAATAAAAAGTCTTTCCTCCTTATTCAGTATAATTTATACCCTCTCTCTGAGCCAGTGTGTTATTGGCAGCACTCCATGAATCTATACTGTATGTCTACTCTGCATCAACAAAAAGGAACATGGCAGAAGTGCAGTGAAAGAAGAGCAGAAACAAATGGTCTGTTATGGACTAAAGGTAAAACCACTGACAACGTGGCAGCCTAATTCAGTTTCCACTGAGCCGTCAGATCTACTACCCACTAACCAGAAGGCTGAGGAAACATTAAGGAGTGCTTTGTTCCCTGTCTAGTCCAAACTGGCTGACCACACTATTATAAGGTGATTTTATTTGGACAGTAGAGTGAACATATGAGGGACAATTTCTATTTTCTTTTGAGAGTTTGCTTCTTTTCACCACATCCTTTGTACTGGCTGGTAATTCTGAGTTACCTTTTCTGCTCAGAAGATTTATTTGGACAGTCAAGTCAAGCAGAGACAAACGGATGAATGACAGCAGACATACCCATTGCAGGAGAATCATCAGGCTATCATTAAAACAATCCTGTGTGGATCCACTACCGTGGCGAAGAATTTTGGTTGAGGCACATTTACATAGAGTGTCATGTTAAACCCTTTCAAAACACTGCACTGGATTGTCTTTAGTATAGCTACGTCTCTTTTACAGCCCACTTCACTTTAGTTCTGGTTGGGTGGTTACAAATCCTCAATCCATTTGGTAAATTGTATTAAGTCCAACTGTCAACATTCATTCCAATGTCTGACAAACATACCAGTCTATCAGTATCTGCAATAATGAGCTTTGACAAGTGTGTTTTCTTTGGGGTATATCCTGAAGTACAAAGGAAACTACCATCAACCATCCAAACTTAGAGAGCCAAGCACCTCCTGGGTCTGATCCACATTCAACAGTCCTGGGGTGCTTCCACTGACTGGACCAATCCCCTTGTGCTGCTTGTTAACTGTTCCATGTGTAGGGTCGGCCCAATGCCAGGCAGGAGGCAACAAGAGAGATGGAGAGGAGCAAGGAGGCAAAAAGAGACATTTATTTGGAGAGGAGCAAGGAGCTGTCTAATGTCTGAAACACCTCTGCGTATGTAGGTGCAGCATATGCAGACTTTGAGCAGTTGGAAGGACAAGTCAATGCGACATGATGTAGACATATGAAAATACTGCGAAAGACGCTTACATGTACATATTCCACTAAGGCGTCATACTCTAAGGTACAGCCCCCCAGAGGGAGACGTTTTAGGTGAAAGCAACAGGTACATGCCAATGTTCTGAAAACAGCAGGAAGTTAGTTAATGTAGTTTGCATGAAGGCATTTAGGCATCAGCTGTTAGTTTAGCCTTAGCATCCAGTTGCTCCACTTTGCATCACAGACCACATTTCTTCTCAGACCCACAGATTAGGAGCAAGATGCTCCTAGTTCCTCCAGAACTCGTCTGAGAAAAATCATGTTTTTAATTCTTTCTCAGTTTCACAGAAATTCAGTGATGGTGGTCTGCATGTGCATCAGTGCACTGCAAGCATTAAGTGCTAAAATTGCTAATTTGGCACTATGTAAACAAAAATATAATGTAAACAAAAACTGGTTTTAGTGCCCAAGGGGTCAGACATTTTAAAAAGTGGTCTGCTTTTACTATGTCTTATCTGTAAGCCATGTCATTAAAAACTCATGAGCTTGAATGAACTGAATGAAGCTTGCATACTAAAGCCTGCTGTGCATATTATTCTGCACTGATGAAAGAATTTTATGTAAATCTAAAAGTAAAGGAGGTCCAACTGTAAAAAACAGCTTTGCTTTTGATTTTATTGATGACCATCAAGCACTAGATAAGCCAATGTGTTTAATTCCACATCAGGTTGATAATGCACTATCCTCTTATATTTTAGATAGAAAAAAGTCTGCTTAGAATGCTCTATAGTTTTATGAGAAGTGAAAACTCCTCAGTGCACCTGTAAACTACAGGTATATGTCTAAAATGCCTAAACATAAAACGTAGGACATCCATACAATCAATCAAAGGCTACATGTCTTCACCACAGCCACATTTCTACCTCCTTCTTGGCCATAAGCCACAAGTCAAACCACGGTTTAATGTTTGCAAACCCAGTGTTTAAGGAAGTCTAGACTAAAGTGATGAAATTGTGGCCTCTACCAAACAATGACACTTTAACACCCACACACTTCCTTTTCTGATGCTACCCACCAAACCCGAACCAAACCCAAACCCACTGCCATGACACAACTGCCACTGGTAACCACACCGGGACTTTGTTCTTATCCAAGCAAACCAGCTCCTACCAAGATTCTTGCTCCTTTGCTAAACAATCTCCCCTGATGTGAACTAGCAAAAAACAACATTGAGCAGTCCCTTTAACAGAGGACCTGCACATCACTGAAGCCATGAAGCTTTCTAAATAAATGATCCCTCTTTCCTAAGCTATCCACAGTGTTGAATATACCCAACTAACCATAGCGTTAACATTATCTGCCTGATCGGACAATAACTTTCAAACAATAATAATTTCAGACATGTCCAACCCCGTCTCCTCTCCACTTCCTCAGTCTGGGACATTTTCAGCCAAAGCTCATCCCCTGGCTGACTGCTGAACACCAAAACCAATAAGAACTAAGAAAAATATCCTACCTATCCATACTGCAAACCAAAATCCCACGACTTCCTGCAATCTGCTAAAATATCAACAGTGACCTCAAGCTTGTTCCCACTTTACAGACAGAGCTCACACTGGTCTTGTAACTCCTTGGTAGTCAAAGCAAACTAACAGCAGAACCAACATACTCTCTTCATACTAGTCACAACAGATAAAAATCTAGCTAAGTTCTAAAGCCAGAAAATAAATGAGCCTTATCTGAAATGACTACCCAAACTACCGCCAGTAGGAACAGTTGGGAGACAAGTTTACGTGCCAGTTAATAATTTGATTAAATTGATTGGGATTCCATTTTGGCAAGTTAAATTCTATGCATTCAAAGTTTATTTTTCCATATGTTCAGTGAAATAGATAGACACTGAGCTTAATATTCTCTTTTCCTTGGCTCTGACTGTGTTCAAATCTTCTATCTCCTACATGACCATTCATGTACACTGGGTATGCACGAGCCAGTATAAACAGGAAACAGACTTTCTCTCTTCTGCAGTGGGTTAGTTGCAGAAAATACTATGAATGAGGAACTTCAAAGGCAGTTGTAGCATTAAAATGCAAACTTTAACAGCACAACAGGTGCTGGTAAAGGCAACAAGGTCAGTAACACTTCTCATTCATTAGTCATGTTGATTTCACCACTGGTAATCATGACTAATAAAACCCAATCAAGAGCAACCTTTGGTGCCTACGTCATCTTTTCCAAAGGTCTCAAGTTTCTGCCCGTCCAGACTACAATACAACCCTGGAGTTTGTTTAACACGTTCTAAAACGTGGGCAGCAGCATTTCCGAAAGTCTTCTCCCACGGGGGAAGACACGAGGAGTAAACTTCGCGAAACAGAACCTTTTAAAACCAAAGCACGGATGGGGCTGGAGAAATGTTCGTTGATGGCAAATCTTTGCATGGCCTGAATGGCTTTCATTTTGTAGTATGGTTAAAATTATCAACTCTTCATCATCAGATTTATTGAGAGAAGCAAATTGTGTCCTGATGAGAAGTTAAGCATGAGGTGCCTTTCAAGTTTAAGTCGATCTGAGTCTTCCCACAGTACAAGATCAGACCACAGAGTGTGTTGGTTTTCACAACTCAGCCGCCACACCACTCATCAAGTCAGATGATGATGATGAATTACAGTGCAGCAGACACAGATGTCAATATCACTTATGGGCCCACGATGCATTGCTCTGAACTGGCAAGACTTTGCATCCCCGTACCATTAAAACATCAACACAGGGGGAATAATCCTAGTTGGTATCCACTGAGACCTTCAGAGGCAGCCATATGTTATATCTGTTCCCTCCTCCTGCGCTTGTTAACTACTCCAATTCCCCTTCCCTCCTCTTCCCTACCAGCAGAGCAGCTGTGCAGATGTGAACACCTTGTCACAGTTTACGCTCACACTCCTCAACATTTGTTTTTCTTTGAGTGTTTCAAGCTGAGTAAGGGTCTGGGAGTGATCGGTGCATACACCCTCCCCCATTGCACTCCCTCTCGGTTTTTCTGTCACAGAGCCAGTTAAGTAGAATGTGTGAAACAGATGAAGATCAGCGCTGAAAAAAAAAAAAAAAAAGAAAAGAAATAGTCACTTTCCTTCATTTGCTGTTGGAGTCCCAGTGCTCTGACCTTAACTTCTCACATCCAAAGAGTTCAATTGCAGAATTCTTAATCTTTTAATCTCACTCTGGCTCCCCCCTCTCTCTCTCTGTCTCTATCCTTCTCTTTCTATCAAGCTCTTTCTCCTTTTTGTAATTACAGGACATACTTATAGAGATTATAGTCGTGTCATCTGCAGATCAGCAGCATGCTACATCTGAGTTCTCTGCTGGACAGATGTATAACTCAGACACAGACAAGCGGCAGGGACACTGTGAGTCCATTCTTTAAAGGATAATTTATCCCTATTACAACTTGGCATTTATGTAGTTTGGGCCATTGTTTCTATTGGTTATGATATCACTGTACTAAACCAAAGAAAGTGATGCAGTCTGGGGTCACACAATCAGGCAGGTTTTGTACAAACTAGTTAGCATTATTAAAACCAAGCAAGCCTGAAAGTGGGTACACTGAAAATATTGATAATAATCCCACCACTGCACATAAGAACCACAGTTAGTGCTCGTGTTTTTCCCCCCATGGTAAGAAATCAGCTGTTAATGCAAACGCTAGCTATGTAGCAATAGCACAACTTATAAATAGCACCTTTAATTCAGTTTTTGCATGCAAAGACTTTAGAGCACTAAACAAAGCATAGCTGAGGTTGATGGGAATGTTACTAGTTTTCTACGTATTTAGTCATAAACAAAAGTATTGCAACTGTGTCTGTGAACCATAAATATGCTAAGGTTTCTCTTTAGATAAGTGAAAACTTCACCCTCTTAGTTCCAGGAAATGTGAGAAAGGGATCACCAGAGTCATTAGGATTCATCCCCTGGGCACCATGAGTGTCTGTTTCAGTCTGTCCAACAGACAGATAGTATAGACGATATTACAGATAATACCATGCAGACTGAAAGCTTGTTTGTATCACAGAATGTGTAAATGTTTGCAAAATTGATGTGAAATGTAAAAAAAATGTAAAAAAAAAAAAAAAAAAAAAAAAATCCATCTTGCACAAGAAAACAAAAATGGGCTGTTGTTCAAATGCCAACTACAACAGAAAATCCACTCAACTGCCCACAAACAGAGGCCTCTTCTCTAAAATAGCTACAAAAAACACTCAGAAATTTCCTGATGGTCAAACAAGTGACCAACCAAGCACTTTGGTACACTGGTATTCCCGCTGGGCCCATCGTTCTTGCTTTAACCGCAGAATTTCAGAGGACAAGGGACTGAGCAGAGACTGGCTTTTACAAGGCTATCACTTCAAGCATGATGAAGGGGGGAAAAAAAACAAATGTCTACTCTTCACCTGGTTTTCACTTCTGTTTCCACAGCTAGGGTTCAGAGTTCAGGAGAAAATAAATGCTTTCGCTGACAAAGTTATGTGGGAAGAACATCCCACACACCCCTAGACCCCCCAGCCCCCCCTTTCACCTGAACCTACTACAGAGTCATAAGGAGAATGACTCGGCCACTTGTCAAATATTAGTTTTGCTGTCAGGAGTTTACGCCTGTCCAGCATCACATTCTGCTGCTGCATTCAGGACGAGTAAAGACTCGCCCTCCCCTCGAAGCTTTGGTCTCCTACACAGCACTGATTACTAACGTGGGGCAGAAAAAAATGTGCCATCAGCTCATAAATCACCTCCTGTACTATGCAGAACATCTCACTCTGAGCAACCATCTGATTTTATACTTTTCATCCCTGCCTCTAAAGGGCAGTTGACTTCGGGATTTTATTCGCTCTATTAGCTTCAAATCACATGGCTGGAACAAAGCACTTTTGAGGTCAGTGGCCACGGGGGTAGAGGGGCACATCCATGGCGTACACGTGATTGTGTTTACAGTGGAGCTGGCAGTACCAAGAAACTGAAGCGCTTATAAATAAGGGGCAAACCTCTGCCATGTGAGACTGATGCAAAAAGTAAGAGTGGCCCTGAAGCTGACTTAGACTAATTGTGCCACATCTCCATCTCTCTTGTGTGATTATTCTACCTGTCATTCTAGTGATATGTCGTCCGCTTAAAGGATCGCTTCAAGCAGACTACATGAAACACATTTTTTTCACTTAGCCTTAGATATCCTACCCTTACTGGTATCAGCTCTTGTGCATTTCTTATTTTGTTTGTCCGGGTTTTTGAGCTAGATGGGTGATAAATTAAAGGAGACACCGGTAGAAATGACAGGGAGACTATAACTGCAGCAGATGCTTCCACACAGACTTGAACTATTAAACAGTTAACATCCAGTCATGCTCTGCGTCAAGTATGAAAATGCAATGAGCGGGCCCAGTTGATTCTGATTTTGTATCAAGAAGGTTGTGAGAGGAAAAAGTGACTTTAAAAGAAGGTTCATTGAGGGTTGAAGCAGGAGCTTCTGACATAAAGATGCTGAACTGTCTCAATAGGAACAGTGGCTGAAGTGATATCTGCACTGAGATCTATGGGAAAGACATCAGTGAATAGGGTTGGAAATTGTGGTCAACAGCACGCCTTTGATGACCGAGATGCTTGTGTATTATGTAGACAGAAGACCTACAGTACTTTCTACTGAAACACTAGTTATTCTTCTACTCTTTACACTTATATTCTCTGTCTTTCCTTCCCTCACTCACGATGAGGACAGCCTTGCTAGACAAACCGTGGTGCTGGTCACCATAGTGTAAAGCTTGGAAAAGAAAAAAAAAAAAAAAAACAGGGTAGTTTCTTTCTAATGCCTTTCTAACACCACCCACCCATCTGCACATCATGCCTGACGTAACCAGTCACCCAACACAATTAATCCCCCACAGAAGCGTTGCAGACAGCTACAACCACCACTGTTCTCCCTGCCACCCAAACTTCTTTTTTCATCTAGGCCTCGTCATAATCAGACATTTAAAAAAAAAAAAAAAAAAAAAGGAGGGGGGGTAGCTGTCACTGTTAATTGCCACAAACGGACGTCACCCGGCAGCGGCGGCTTACTTCGAACACTAGCGTCTCATTAGTAGGTCCAGCAGCGTACAGGCTCTCCGGCTTGTTGAAAGAGCGCTGGTAGTCGAACACAGTTCCACCAAAGTGGAACTTTCCTGGCCAGTCCACAGTCCAGTCCCCTGTCAGGTAGTACTTCCTTTTCGGGGAGCGGACGGCCAGGTAGCTGGTGGAGACCTCCACTTCCTGAACGTGAATGCTTCGTGCCCCTGCTGGGACCGTTACCATAGAGTAATACTCTGAGGGGAAAAAAGGTAAAGTAAGTCAAGGCTGAATCGTGCTTAGATATTAGTTTATTGCTGCCTTTCCTTAAAATTCTTCAATTGTTAAGGCATGTTTCATCACACACTCCTGTTACCCCTGCACACACAGCACCATAACTGCTTTAGCTCAACTTTATCACTAGTATATGTGTGTTACCCTTCATGCGTGAAATGAATCAGTCCTTTATGTGTGCATGGTTTGCCCATTTTAAATCTCCCTTTGTCTTAAAGAAAGAAATCAGCATTTGCTACTTAACATGCACAGACACACTACAAATAATGACAAAAAACAGTTTACCGTTAGCCCTGTGTTGAAGGGTGTATTGGCCCTTGAAGAACTTGCAAGTGGAGTTGTTTCCCTTACAGACTCCGCAGGCGTCCAGAGAGACCTTAGAGCCCAGAATCTTGTCACAGCCCACTGCCTACAAACAAACACACTCACGCCATTAATGCCACAAATAAACGCGTAAATACAAATAAACCGTATGACCAGTTCTTTTCTAAAGCACTCATAAATGGAATAAACAAATATTGTGCCAATATAGAGGAAACTACAATGCCATCTGTGCTTTTCCAGCTGGTGTTTCACACAACTCTGGTTTATAAGAGCATTGCGAGGACACTGTTTCTTTTAACATTAGATCAAATTCAGGAAAAAGATATGTTTGCAATACAATGGAGCAAATTCTAAATTAATTAATAAAATGTGAATTCATTGCAGTTTGTTAAATTCACGTCACACACAAACGTACTCCTTTTCTTATGCCCTTGTGAGTCTTATATGGAGCTGAGAGACAACATAGTGGTAAGAATTACTTAAAAGAGAGAAAGTATGGCCAGCAAGACATGACAACTGTGCAGGTTGTAAACAAACCCCCTTTTAAAAAATCCTAACTACATCTCTTCTTTGGAAGGTTTACACCACCAAATGTCCCTTGTATCATTTTGCACAGCCATAAAATAAATGGAGTAAGTCAAAGTTGAACAAGGAATTGTTCTCACTTAAATGTTTGCCTTTGTTTTCAATTAAAAGTAGGTTTCATGGCAGAGATATAAATGTTGTAAGTATTCAGACCTCTTCACTTGTCATTGCATTTTAAATTATAGCATTTCGCTATTAAATCTACATTTGACCAAGAATAACCAAGGAAAACATGCAGTGTTATCCAAAAGTCTGGAAACTAGTCTCTCCAAAAGCAAATTTACTAAAAAGCAAAAACGCAAATCTCTCGTTTACCTACGTATTCAGACCCTTAATTCAGTACTTTGTCACTTTGGCAGCAACAACAGCTTTAAGTCTCCTTGCTTAAGTCTCTACAAGCTTTGCACACCTGAATTTGGCTACTTTATCCCCATCTTCCAGGCAGATCCTCTCAAGATCCACCAGATTGGGTGGGAAGTGTCTGTCAACTGCCATCTTCAGGTCTCTCCAGAGGTGTTCTATGGGGTTTAAGTCTAGGTTAAGGACAGTCAGAGACTTCAGCAGTGCCATGGCTGTGTGCTTCGGGATATTGTCATGCTCAAAGGTGAACCATTGCTTCAGTGTCAGGTTTTTTCCAAGGACCTCTCTGGTTTTGGCTGCATTCATCTTTCCCTCAGTTCTTATCAGTCTCCCTGTCCCTGCCATTGTGAAGCTGCCACCTTGCTTCACTGCAGGGTTGGTAATAGCCAGGAGACGAACAGTGCCTGGTGTTAACCACATATAGTGCTTCTGTCCAAAGAGTTCAATCTTCCTTTTATTTTTCAATGCTCTCTGGGTCCTTTAAAAGTCATCTGACAAAGTCCAAGCTGGCCGACATAGGCCTTTCACTAAAAACTAGTGTTTTGTCAACATAAAGACCTAACTGATGGAGAGCTGCTGAGAGGGCCCACCTTCTCTGCAGAGGACTTCTGAAGTTTTATTAGAGTGACCACTGGGTATTGGTGACCTGCCTGACCAATACCCTTCAGCCCTGGTTACTCATTTTGGCTCTCTAGGAAGAGTCCTAGTGTTTCTAAACTTCCAATTCACAATTGTTGAGGTCATTGCGTTGCTGAACACTCAAAGCTTTAGAAGCAATAATATGCCCTTGCCCCGATCTGTACCTCAATTTTCATCACAGCAGTCGACACAGAGTGCCTTAGAATTGTGTTTTTCTAAACTGTGTCCATCACTTCCATTTGCCAGAAGATGGACTCCAATCAAGTTCGAGACATTCCTCTGGAATGATGATAGATAATAAGATAAGTTAATCAAAGAAGATCCACCTAGTACCACAGCAAAGGGTCTGAATACTTAAATACTTTTTAAATTTTTTATTAATTTGCAACAATGTCTAAATACATGTTTTCACTCTGTCATTATGGGTGAATGAGTAGAGTTAATGATAATTCATTCAAAATTAAGGTCTGATTTTATTTCTTCTGAAACTTTCTGTATTTCACTCTGAGGAAAAAAGTATAGGCACAAATTGTCTTTGCAGGAGTCCATATCTTGTACACACACACACACACACACACACACACACACACACACACACACACACACACACACACACACACACACACAGCCTATGTACCTCACACACTCCATCAATGCAGACATCTCCCTTGTGATCAGAGCAGGAGGTGCCGTCTTTGACCTTGCTGGACATGGCGAAGAAGAAGTCAAAGTCTTCTGCAATGCAGTACAGCTTACAGATGTCTTCATCTGCACAGAGAACAAAAAGACATGTACAGCACCAATGGACAGTTAGAATCGGTAGAATTTACAATTTGTATGATTAAAAATCTCACGGATTCAGTTAAGTTCTAATATGGCTATGAGTTTCAACAGCTTCTGTTCTGCAACCTGTTACGTATACAGTATGCATGTTCCTGCTGAGAATGAATTGGAAAAGACAGGAACTGACTATAAATGTACCCAGGGGTATTCATGTGGGGCAACAGGTTTATTCTGTAGTTCAGATCAGTTATCACAGACAAGTCTCTGCAGCCATCTTTGATTAAAATAAATGACGGTGAAGGTGACTTGGCCCAAGGTCCCAGAAAGCAGTTCAGAATCTGTTCCTCTCTACATCACTTCCCATCCATCAACAGCTTAAACAGGCCTGGGACGACAGCGAAACACACGGCTCTCCTTCATTTCTCTCTCTCTCCCTCGCTCTCTCTCGCTCTCCCTCTCGCTCCTTTCCTCCCTCTCTCCCTCCCTCCATCCCTCCCTCCCTCGCTCTATGTAACAAAGCTGGCCCGCAGGCTTCCTTTTTAAATCTATCCCCACTGTGTCAGAGGGTGCAGGTGGCTACATGCCTCTCATGTACATTACACAGAATGATAGTTTCCTCCAGCTTTTTGGCCCTAATCACTGCAGCAGTAAATAGTGGTTGGCATTACAGAAACACTTTATAAAAGAGAGTTGGACTAGCAGAGTACAGTGGGGTGCAGAAAATAAAAGATCTACAGAATTAAGACAAGAAAACGCTTGCCCTGAACAATCTGCAATTCTGTGTTTATATAGTCGCTCTGTGTTCTCTGAACAATAAGATTCCTTTCCTGTGCAGGACGTGCCAAGAATACAGTAAATCATGCAATGGCTTTGTAATCCTTGAGAAGTACTGTAATTTAAAGGAGCTATTTGTAAGTTTGCTTTGCCGCTGCGGTTTCTTGCTGGGAGTGGGAGGTGGTGATTGTTTCTTGACGAGAGCTTTGGCTGTCGATGCATTTAAATACGTCTTGGTCTAAGCTGAAAAATCACTGAGGGTAAAGCCAAAAGATAAAAATACCAAAAATGAACATCAATTCAAACAAACAATAAATACAATTCATAAAATGTTGTAATCACAAGAATCAATTAAAATAAAAGCAGTCCAAAAGCAGTTCTTCCAAGCTCAGAATGAACTTGAGTAAACCTGTCCTGGTGTGGTATGGGCCAAACTAACATGGAAGTAAGATATGGAGTCAGTTTTACAATTAGGACCTTGTACATAAACAAATACATCAGATTCAGAGAGAGAGGACAACCTTTTGATACAGGATGCAGTAATGAGTGTTACAAGCATCACAGCACTGAACATCAGAGTAGAGTTGTAGACGGCATCAAGGGGCTTTAGAGTTGTAGATAAAACATGCCTATACAAGATATCACCATAATCTGTTAAAGGTTAAAAGTAAGTTTTTCTACAATGCAATGGACGCAGGATTTATTACTAAAGAAAAGGGTGATCATTTACTTTCATTTTCTAATCAATCCTAATGGCAAGATATTTTCAATAATGTTCACCACTAACATTATTGACTGGCCAACTTATCATCACCACTAACCACTGTTAGTGGTGAACAAACTAAATTAAGGCCCATTATACTATCCCAAGACAAGGGGATAATAATACCCCTGTCTGAGCAGGAGGCTGCCGTGAGTTGTTATCGAAAAGTGATGGGATGGGCTGTTGATGCTAACGCTACCCATGTAGCTATAGCAAAACTTAACAAATAGCTCCTTACGTTCATAAAATAATCTATACATTTTTTCCAGCTCTTAAAAAAAGGATGCATTAAAATGCACAACATCTTCAGAGCAATCATACGTTAAATATAAACACATCACAAGACTGAACAGACTGTTCTCTCTGGGTGTTATCGACTGGCCAACTTACCATCCACTTGTGTGTAGGGCTTCCACTTGTAGTACCAGCCCCGGAAGGGCTTGCTGTTGTACTCAGCACACTGTTGGGCCCTGAAGTCCACAGCATTGAGAGGGCACGGCCGAGTGTTACACAGCTGGTTGAGCCGAGTGGAGCCCGAGCAAAATTTACCATTGTTCTGTGGCCTGAGCGGAGGACAAGTCAAAGGAAGACGGTTACAGACATGAATTGTTTCATTGCCATAGTTTGGTTATTAATGCATCACTAGGCCAATGAACTTTATCACACCCTTATGGTCCTGATGCTCACTCCACAAAATCAATTCTGTTGATAAGGGAACAATAACCAAAAATGCAATTTAATGAAATACACTTGAGACGCAATTTTAATATCCAGATATATTTGTACAGCAGACTACACCAAATATGCTCATTTGTTTGCCGAGCGTTAGAGATTAACACCACTCATGTCTGTCTGTTAAACACAAAGTTACTGCCAGCTATTGATTAACTTAGCTTAGCATTAAGATCGGGAAAAAGTGGAAGCTAGCCTGGATCGGACCAAATTTTTTTAAACGCGTTTTTACAGTTTTTACGTGCTGGCAACTTAACAAAGGGTCCAGGACGTGACTGTGCCTGGCCATTTAATAGTCCTGCACATCACTCTGTAGGAAGCCACAAATTTTTAAAATCAAGCTTCAGTTTTTGTGCCAATTCAGCAAACAAACACAAGATAGTCTGTACTTGATACCTTTAGACAGAGCCAGGTTAGCTGATTCACCCCTTTTTCCAGTCTTCAATCTAAGATGAGCTGACCGGCTGCAGCTTCGTATTTAACGCTCAGACATCAGAGGGATTTCATTCCTCTCATTTTACCCTCAGCAAGAAAGTGTATAAAAATACTCTCTATCCCAAAATGCCAAATATTTCCTTTAAGCTTCACCATCAGTGTGGTCAATGAGCCAAACTGCATTGTATATTAGGGCAGTGGTATCCAAATCATTATCATTAAATTGAATCGGGTTGCTTTCATTCATGAACTTGAATGTAATTGTAATGCCTTAAATTGTAAATTACAGTTCACATTTTTGGACCAACCGTATTAAAGCTTTTGTATTGTGCTGTCAAAGAAAAGCCTGAAAGGTGTTTAAAAGGTGATAAGAGGCATTTTTCTATGCCGTGCTACAGAAAGACGTCTTCAAACACAGGAATAAATAAATGTACAGAACATGAACAGATGGTTGGAGCTTTAATAGACAGAGTCTTGACATAAAGTGAACATGAGGATGCCACGACAGATTTCCCAGGCTTTCTTAACTCATGCCAGGCATTCCAACACAACCACCGACAGAGAAAATTGAGTTTACCATTCACCAAAGTGGCCGACACAGACACACAGACACACAGAGACTGTGGAACCATGCTGATCAAACATGTCTAATAAAAACAATTGACTAAGTTTTACAGTGTAATGAAATGCTCTGAAAAGGGATCTGAAAAAGTGCCTAATAAGAACAGTAAACACAAGGAGGAGAAACCAACCAGAGGCATAGTTCTTTTGAATTTCCTGTAACAGTGTTGGCATGAAATAAATGTTAGCAGCAATCAGAATCAAAAATGCATGTTGCTTCACTGCATTTTTCTTTAACTCCGACTAGTCATCCCCTCCATTCAGACCTGGACTCAATCACAGAGTGACTTAGCTGCCAAGAATGATGGAGATTCATTGAAGGTGTGTGTATGTGTGTAAATCTGCTCTGTGCTGATCTTGCTTCCCTTGGTGAGGGAGGGGGGGGATTTGGCCCAGGTTTTCATAGTCCTGATCCTATTAAGACTTAGCGGCGGACAAACGCAGCCCATATGGTAATGTGCTTATGGCAGACCATTGGGGGAACTACACCGTATACTCCGTCAGTCAAGGCCTTCTGATCAGAGGAGCATGGAAGATGGACAGTTTACTTAAGAAGGGAGTTGAATGCAATCTGTGGATTACGGACATCTGGCCCCCGAATTTCACAATACTCCTCATTTCTCTTCTACACCCTTTAGTCTCCTCTCCCTAGATCGTCTCATTGCAACTGTAAATCTACTTCCAAGAACAAGACAGAAACCAGATATGACAAGTTTTCGGTTTGGGTTTCAGTCATTCCTCTTCTGTCTCAACACTCAGCCTCAATGCAGCCCTCAGGACCTTTAAGGATGCTTAAATGTCCCGGGAGCCCAGTAAATCCGGCCGGCAGCAGAAGCTGACACTGAACTCCTGTGGGTCAGAGGTCACCATGTCTAGTCTTGTCTTATTCTTGAGTCACCTGCTCTCTCCCTGACCCTCATGACTTCCCACATAGATCCCCATTCCGCTGCGGGCCTAGCCCCTGTAAAACACCTTCACAAGTCTACCAGGAGTCTCCACTAAACAGGGGTCTCTCCAAGCACCACCGCCCCCTCATCCCCCTTAACCCACTCCCCGTAAATCGAAAGTGTGTGACAAAATGTGCTTCCAACAAAACCAGGTCAAGATCACAAACCTAATCTCCCAGGCTTGCTGGTGAGGATTAGTTTGACTGTGTTTGATCTGGCAGGTGGTCTACGGCGAATGAAGGCGCAAGAGGGGAGATGGAAGGAGAGAGAAAGAGGGGGAAGGAAGAAGACGAGAAGATTCATTTTCCATCTTGGAGCAGCTCCTTGAAGGGAAGGATGTAATTGGCAGATCCCATAGAACTCTTTTACAAGACTGAGCAAAAGATACATGGTTGCCTCATAAAATGGATGAGTTTGGGCTGAATCAAATGAACCATCTTTAAGGACGCTCCTGCTGAGCAAAGATTTTCTAGTAGAGCAAAGGTGAAAACATACAAAAAGCTAAACGAAAACAAGTCAGGATCTATACGACTAAACCCACGTGTCATTTATGCAAACGCATACTGCAAGTTTGACCAGAGTCACTGATCTTTCCTGAGGTTTGACGGTGACACCCCAGACTGTCCAGACATATCAGTTTGGGGGTGAAGATGACATTAGAGACAAGCTGTCAGATTTAGACTAATCCTTCTTGTTCTGCTCAGATTAAGAGCAGAGGGGCCCTGCCAAAATAATCGCAGAGATTACTGGGGACAAACACACTCTGAATGTCCTGAGTCAGGGACTAAAACGTGACTCAGTACATGGAGCAGCTGGGGAAAAAAGCCTCATTTTATTGTTTTTACATTGGAGACATTCTTACAGAGCTGACAATTGTTTGACACATTGTATGTCATTTAATAATGATATCATGAACTGACATTATTGGATTTAAAATTTCACCCTCACCATCTTCACATCCCCTCTCTGTCTCGCTGACCCGGTAACTCACTGTTTAGCAGCATCAACCCATTTTTCAGCAGCAGCTGCTACAAAGCACCCTTTAGTGCCACAGGAATGATAAATGAACTTGACAGCTAACCTGGTTTAAAGGGCTCTGTGGCCCTTTTTGGACTGCCAGTCATGGTGCATAATGTGTATCATATGAGGGCCGGTCTGCCTCTGAAAACGTCTTTGATCCCTCACAGGGATTAGGAGACAAGTCGGCTGTGACGGACAGAACAGCCACATCAGTATCTGCCCGGCTGTTAAGTAAGCAGTGATGAAGCCAGTGTAGAGTAAAGAGGACATTGTAGAAGTAGCAGTCTGCGAATATCTGAATGGACTCATTAATGGAGTGGACAAAATGAAAAAAATTAAATGTCAAACCAGAAAAGGCCACTTTCTCTGTGGAAATTATACATGTGGTTGCAGCAGAAAGGTAGCAGTCCCACTTCCCGTGGCAGTCGAAATACAATCACTGAAATAAGTTGAAGAGTCAGTTTAAGTGCTGATTTAAAGTGAAGTATAAATTTAAATGTAAGCCCTAAGAAAAACTGGGGCCATAATCAGTTGGGGGGGTTCAAAGGGTTGGAACAAGTTGAAAATTTTGCTGAAAAGAGCTGAAATCATCAAAGGTTGAAGTCACAACAAGTGGATATAAACTGGAAGACAAAGGTCACTGAAGTGTCATCTGAAGGCAGCTGATGTGCCTTTGTTAATAAATAGTGGAAAGTTTGGAAGTTAAAAGAACTGAGGGAGTGTGTTTTTTTTCACCTGACACCTGAAAGGGTTTTGAAATATCAGCTGAAGCGCATTCAAAGGAGCCGAGATGCCGGGGCGTAATCACTGAGAATAAGAAGTGAAAGCAGAGAAACGATCTGTTGACGTCTAAGCACTGAACGCAATGTAAATAAGCTGAAACGCAGGCGTTGAGGACGGTTCAAGTGTGCGCATTGTAAGCTGTTGAAATATCAGTCAGTCAATTAGCACTGATTGTTTTGATTCAACTCTAATTTCTTGTTTAAGAGCTCTTGTTATGTTGTGCAGACTATTATGTATCCAACTTAACCATGGAGGTTTCGTGATGGGCTATGTGAGATGAAAGATGACGGTATGAAGTCATTTTCTTGGCTGAACAACAGTACACGGGGGCAGCAGTAATTAAGAGAGCAACTGTGCTCCTATCTGTGCAATGTCCATGATCCAAAATCACCTCACCTGTACCTAAACACACAGAGACACGCAAAATCTTGTTCATACATGTAGGATTGGATATGACGTGCCACTATGATCTAACCTACTATGACTAATTCCTGAATGAAGGCAATCGTTAACAGCACAAACCAATCAGTGGATTTTTTGTGGTGAAGTATGGTGAGATCTGTCCACCAATCAGTGGTGTGCCGCGGCCCTGGATGTTAGCCATTAGCCATGATCCTACTGGAAACATACTGCAGTAAGCAAGTGTGGGTGTGCGAATACAAGTTGTATATAGCAATTCTGTTTCCTTTAATTGTTGTCAATCCACACGTTAACCCATTAGAAAAGTACTGAGTCAATTCCTCTTTTATTTTTTTAACTAAATATCAAGGGAGCCTAGAATCCACTCGACGGCTGGCTAGAAACACAACAAGGAAAAACATTAGAGTTGTTGTCTAGGAATTTGTCTTAAATTTCTTTCTTGTTGGTTAGAGTGAAAACAAAAACACTGTTAATTGGTTCCACCATCTCCATCCTGAGTGTTACAGTATGGAGGAAATTGCTTTTATAAACAACAATCTTCAAGGGGACTTTTTTAAACCCTTCACTTGTTCTTGCTAAAAAAATTGCGTATAATTGTACTATAATGTCAATGTTTACTAAGATCTGTGCAAGAGTGGCTTTGGTTTATGGATTTGCACATACAGTACTACACAGTAAAGGCAGAAAATAAAGGCATGAATGATGAGGAAATTAATGTGTGCTCTTTCCCTGTTTGAAACGTTAAGGGGCAGTGTTGTTGGGGTGAGCTAACTAACTGCAAACTGCAGTAATCAATTATTTGATTGAGTCATAGTGACAGACCGAAGCAATAAATCTATTCTATATTATATGAAAGTAAAATAAAGTCCTAAAAAAAATCAAATAAATCCCCTAAGTGTGGTGGGGAATACCAACAAGGGATTTTGCTGTGTGTCTGTTATGAAATGCAACATTAAAACTGAGAATCTTTCACGTGAGTGTAATGACATGCACAGAGCCCTTTTACTAACAAAGAGATGTGCACTGTGGGATCTGGGTCTGCAGAATTATGTAGAATTATGTTTGTGTGAGTGAGCAGCAATAGGGGACGTTTGCCGACTGTCTTGGCAGCTTTCAGAGAAAAGAGCATGCTATTAGGAGGTTTTCCTCGTCTGGAGCACAGGGAGAGATAGTCTGTCTGTCTGGACTGTCAGCCTGACTGATGAGAGCCGTTATCAGGCGCATGTGTGTGTGTGTGCATGGACGGTATGTGAGTGCATGTCTTTGCTGACAGCTACCTGGCAGACAGCACTTTCAGGTGTTCAGAAAGGAGGAATTTTGGGACGCGAGGACTTCAAGAATTACATTCTGGCCCAAACCACAACTCAGATTTTCACCGTATTAGCAGACACATGACAACATGAATCACTTTGTCATCTGCGTGGCTACTTAATCTATCTATAAACATTAAAAAAGCAGGTGATGAATCAGATTAGAAGACTGTGCAAGTATGTGCAGATGTGAATACCTTGGGCTGGTGCAGGAGCGCTCTCTGTACATGACCCCTCCTCCACAGGTTCTGGAGCAGTCAGACCACTGGGACCACGTTGACCACTGGCCATGGATTGCCCTGGGACCATGCTCCCCATATTTGACACACTGACCCCGCCGACACCACTGCAGAAAACGGAGAGAAGGGAATGAAAGAGAAGAAGACACACAGAAATGGCTTTCTTATCAGAACTTGAGGCATCTTGCCTGAGTTTCCTGGTTTGGACAAATGCCCAACACCACACCTGGACACCCTGACTGTCGAGCTGCAGCAGAAAGACACACACACATAGATACGCTGCACCACACCCGAGCCGATCCAAGCCAAACCCTCACTCACACACATCATCACCTCTCCCTCTCTAAATATCAGCTCTCGATATGTGAAGAGGCACAGCCGTTCTGTGTCCAGCTGAGAGAACTGATGGTACAAAAATGATTCTGCAGGTTCATACAAGTACGGCCAGCAAGGATGGATACTTTATAGAGTCTTTATTGATATTCGTAAGGATCTTTTAATCCAGTAAGTATCCAGCTAAAACAATCTTGTTTAAACTGTCTCCTCTGCCCTTTTAAATTGCAAGGAATTGCTGTTGCTCAGGAAAGTGAAAATATATCAATTTAAAGGACAACAGCAGTTTATCACAAATTGTTTCTTATATTTATATCAATTATTTCTATTCGTTATTAAAACATTTGACTTACTGAAGTAATTCATGTAATCCATCTGGAAACATGACATCACTATAACAAAGGCAGCTGTGGCAAGAAATGAGCAGTCAGGTGTTCAGACAGGCTGTAAACATGCCAGCAGTTTAGACAGATTATCTAAACCATCCCTCATCACACAGAGGGACTGTGTACATTAGGTTCTTTACACTGGATCAAAGTTGAACCAGGAAGTGGGTCTGTAAACTGTGATGGATGTTTATTATAGACTGTTTGGGTAATAACTTTGAGGTTTGCCCTCATTTAGTCTGACTAACCTTTGTTTAAAGGACCAGCTTTGGGAAATGTGCTTACTTGCTTTCTTACAGTGAGTTGGCTGAAAAGAACAATACCACTGTCTTCTCTGTACAGTAATGAAGCTGCCACCAGGAGTCAGATAGATTAGATCTGTTTTGTCATTTCTGGAGACAATAACAGTCAGTCAGTTTTGTAGCTCTTCATTAAAATGCAGAAGTAGGAGCATAATAAAAAACAAACTGACATTAATTTAGCAGAAAATCTGGGAAAATACTGTTTTTAATTTACTAATTAGCTTTTTTAATGTGTACAAAAACCCACGTCATGATATAGTTTTGTGATGTAGTTTTGTGAGGGGTCATGTGCTGGACTAGGTTTTATTTTGCTGCCCCTGTTGAACTGTAACTGTACAAATGAAGATGATGATGATGATGATGATGATGATAAAATATAAGCTTGGTGTCTAATTAGTGCATCAGTGAATAAAGTCAGTCATCAGAATAAGTGACTGGTTACTGTGATTCACAGATTTCACACAACCTTTCCTCACCATGTCTGGACCACAGCTGGTTCCTTCTGCAGCAGGCATGAACTTGGTCTCACACCGGTGTCCTGTGCGATGACACCACAGCGACTTACAGATGTCCTGCCAAAGACGACACACACAAACATACATGGTGTTTTCTATTAGCATCGGTTTTGACACCTTTTGGCATCATCTTCTTTTTCTCTTTCCTCTTCCCTGACCTGCCAGCACCTGCTTCTTGCCAGGACCACCATCATGCTGGTAGATAAGCCCCCACCGCCTCGATAACCGGGCATAAGCCTCTCCACAAAGCATTGGTGTCAAATCTAATCACTGTACTTCTTTAATGAAACAGGCTATAATTGTATGTGTCATCTGACCCAACAATACAGAGACAGAGCGAGCGAGTGAGCACAGAGGGAGAGTCGAGGTCGAGAGACAGGCGGCAGAGCCTGGCAACCCGCCCAACTGCAACTGGCAACAGGAGAGGAAGCAGAGAAGGAGGGAGGGTAAGAGCAGGAGAGACAGTTCTGGTGCGTGTATAGGGTCTTTGTCCTCACTTCTCTGACACGGAGCAGGTGGTTGACAGCAACACCACCATACAGAAAATCATTATACGTGAGCCCATCAGGGACAAAAAAAAACAAAACCAAAAAACAAAAGGGTGAAAAAGCGTGAAAGACAGTCCCCAATCCACAGTCAGTCAGTGCATAAATTAATTTACCACCCACTGACTAGTACACAGGACTAAGAAATGCAGATGTAGTATTTGATCTTCTTTTAGGGAAACAGGAGGGATTTGGAGTCATGAATAAGTCGTGAATGGCTAAGGCAATGTCACTTGTGCTAATCTGTTATATATATACGATTTCCCAGCAATTACAGGCCTGCAAGAGGAAAGCCTGTAGTATTTTAAACGGCATTTACATGTGAATCAATGCCACTGAAAGCGATAAACATAAAGGCTTGCGCCAAGACCACAAGGATTCAGGGGGGTAGACATGGGGAGGTTCGAAGGGCTCCCATTCAAAAGGTGGAATGCCATTTAATGGAGGGTCAAATGTGGGGGCTTTAAAGTTGTTGTGTAAAGATCATGCTAATTAATAAAGTGCCAATTTAGTGGCCTGTGAAGTATACAAGTGCAGCCCCTATATGACCTGAGTGCTACGTCTCATGACTGAGGCTCACAGTGCATCTAGATTTAGGCAAAGACGCATGAATAAGAACTGGTATGTAAAACCAGGACTATTCAACTTTGGTTCTCTGTAATTGCACAAGGCAGGGTTAGTTTAAAGAACTATTGTAGGAATGATTCTTCCTCCTGTCTCTGTCTTTTTCTCTTCACTCTTTAGTGTACTTGTGTCCATCTGATGAATGTCAGTCCCATGGTCTCTCTCAATTTATCTATGTTTTTCTCTTCGCCAACCCCCGTGGGATATATATTACTCTGTAACTGCTAAATGCTCCATTTTGTTCACCAGCTAGTCGCTAACTTGGTTGTTGCTGGGAGAGGGTGGTGGTTGTCACTTGACAGCAGCTTGGGTCATCGTTGCGTTTACAAGACAAGAGGCTATACATCTCCAGTGGACACTGCGGCGAGTCATCTGGTTAGCATGCTAACTTCGGTAGACGAAAAGTCATGATAGAGACAGGCGCTAACATGACCGTTGCTTTCCTTCGCTGGAGACAGCTCTTGGTGAGTAAAGCAATCACTCGCAATCACAGCGTTGCCTCCAAATAGCTTCTAACGCTAATGTTGGCTATGTAGCAATAGCAAAGCTTTAATATATAATAATTTAATATATATATATTATATATAATATAATAAGGCAAATGAAATGACAATAAATGAAAACCATGTTTAAAATGAATACGCATCTCACCTTGACAAAATCAAGGCTGCATAGTTTGGCCTTAGAGCCAAACTGCCACTTGCACTGTGTGTCTGCGTCGTACAACTGCCCAGGAAGCTGTTCTGGGTACTTGTACTGACCGATCTGCCTGGGCTCGTCCACTAGACAGGACGCCTGGGCTGTTCTGGTGAACACAGCACACCACCGGTGTCAGTCAGTAAGAAGGCACCAAAAACTGACAAGAGAATTTAACATTGAAGGTGTGTTAGGTCTAACCCAAGGAAGCGGCTCAGGTACTGTCGACTGCAGGTGGACCAGGAGAAGACCCCATTGTTTCCAGCCAGAGTGGGAGACATAATGTTGCCTTCGGTCTTACGACAAGGGTTGCCCTCCCCATCGTGGATCATCCCAAAACTGGAGAAAAATAGAGAGAAATCTGACTTACGTACGTTTTAAAGACAGTATAGGGTTATAGAGTCACATGTTTTTCAAAGATAAGAACTGTTAATGAGGAACAGGAAGAGATAAGTTTGATTCGATTTTTATTGATTCTGACTGTTTACCTTGTGATGATCAAGCTAATGTCATTGCTTACCCACCTTTTTTATGTTGTACTATGTCATACAATGAGAATATATCTGGTTGCATTGAGTCATTGCCACATTGTGTCATATGTTTAACAATTACTTCTTTGTTAATTTGTCAGCTTTAGGTTTTGACTCAACAAGTCTCTGTTCTATTTGGCTGGTTGAAATCATTAGGACACTTCAGATTATAAATATGCTGTTGTATTATCACATGGGTGAATTCATAAAAACAATTTGTTCTCAGTTTGTGTTGCCAGACAAATATAAATCAGCAAACGTATAAACAAAAATAGAGTTGTGCTGCCTCAGGCAGTTTCCATTATTCTCTCATAAAGTGTCATGGAGTGGATGAAGTAGTGCTCTAACGTAATGCTTTTATTCCAGAGTGTATTTGTTTCTTTAAATCAGACCATGTTCCTTTCATTTAATATAGATTCATTACATGCACGTGCAGCATGGAGCCAGTGCAGGGGTTGGTACATTGCACTGCTCTGAAATGTCACAAACACCTGACACTGTTTCATCTGTCTGAAGTCACTGGTGCTATTTCTGCAGTCAACATTGATTGATTACAATTATGAAAGTCACTCAGAAAGTGATGAACAGAATTTATGTGACGCTTTTAGATTTTGTCAACATACTTGTGTCCAGACTCATGTGCAATGGTGAAAGCCAAGCCCAGTCCTGTGTCCTCATTGATGGTACAACTCCTGTACTTACTGCACATGCCACTGATGGGGGCAAAACCTGCACAGAGACAGAGAAAAATCAGGTGTCAGGGGTGGGAGATATTTGGTTATTAACGATAACATACTAACTGAATACAAAGTCAGAGGTTAACAAAATCCAACCTCGAATCTGTAACTCAAAATCCTCTTGTTTCTTCCTCTGAGTTGTAACTGAGCACATTCTTTCTGCTGAAACCCTGAACAGATTTGGCAGGCAACAAAAGTCTGTCACAAACCCATTCACGCACTTGCACGTCTAGAGTGGAATTTCACACCAGCTGCAAAGTGCTGCCTGGCTCATTTACCCTTCTGAGGTTGGTCAGACTTTGACAGCTGATCAGTTTACAGGACTACTGCCGATAGTGGACCTAGTGGGATTTACAGGAACTTTTCTGGGAGCAGCTTCTCCCAGTGGACCCAAACATAAGAATACAGACAGGGGGAACATCGATATGTGGTGGATGGATGTTCCTGTGACTTAAAGAGCCAGATGTTAAACTTTAACACAACACAGGCAGAACATGTTGATACTCTCAACACATCTCGATGACGACCTCTTTTTTACAGACAGCACACAGGTTACACACAGCTGATGAATAATCGTAATGATGAGTCACTTTTCAACTCTTATAACCCCAGCAGCCAAAGACATAAAGAGATAAAGAGCTGCCCTGAGATTACTAGCATTTAGCAGTGTGAAAGCAAGATGATTGCAATATTAGCCAAGATGAGTTGGCTGCATTGTTGTAGTTCCAGTTGCATCTTGTTCCTACAAGTTTAAAGATTTACGTGTGGCCTGAACTGAAAGTTCAATCTAAAGCACACTTGTGACTTCAGACATGTTGGACCATAGTTCTTGCTCACTTTGCTGCAGATTTGTCTTCCTGCTTATCCAGACCCAGGTCTTTTTCACATGGATCTGACAGACAACCATGGCAGGATACTTTTTAATGAGCTTTTTTCCGCCGGAGTGTCAGCTGATCCAGGTGATGTTTGCATATCTGGCTGGGGAATTCCATTGCAGTGCATAACCCCGACTCTCTCCATGCTTCCTTCCTGCATCTACACCGTTACCATGCAAGAAAGGCAAAATGCCAGAAAACACATTTTGGTTACTCCCAAGCATGAGTGATAGGGATACTCATCTCTTCCGCTACATCCACAGTATCACCTCCATACCTGTCTACATGCCCAAAATCACATTTGCAGTGGAGTCCAGAAATCTGAGGACACCTTTCCGTTCACTCAAATGATTCGACGGGAATGTGGACCTTTGGACCTATGGACTTTTGATTGACGTGCTGAACCAACGATAATTTATTTCCATCCCATATGAAGAATGCAAAAAGAGGAGTTGCTCATGGAACTACCTAGTGCCAGACCCCCCCGGCCTGTTTGATGGCCATGTCTGGCCGATATATTTGAAACACAAGAACATGCAGTAGAGTCCAGAAATCTGAGGCCACCTTTCCTTTCACTTGAATGATTCAATGGGAAAGTGGTTTAAGACCTGCAAGACCAATGCAGACAGCTCTTACCCAGGGTGTCACATGGCTCATTCTTCCAGGAACAGATGTCCAGTCCAGTGAGAAGAACGGCATGATCATGACGTTTACCACCTTTCCCCACCAGACCTGACTGCCACTGACAGAAACTGTTGAGGGACTGGTCAGCATGGTGATTTATGGTCAAGCCCAGCTGGAAGCAAAGTGGGAGAAACAGAGATACAGAGAATGACTGGGTGAATTTATAAGTCACCAATGTCCAGATTTCTGCAGAATTGCTATATGAATCCACTCACCGGGTCTTGTTCTAGTAGTAACAAGCTAACCACCACAATGTTGATGTCGGTCCCGATGGTGCCATCTTTGAAAAGACTGGAAACCTGCAAAAGAGTGGGAAATCAAGTTTAATCCCACCTGTGCCATGTATAACATTCATAATTTCCTGATTTGCTTATGCTGCTTAGGTAGGATACATGGAGGCCAATGCTCGTAACCACTTCCTGGATCATAGAAATTTCTTGCTGGGTTAACCAAGGAATGTCAGTAATAGCTATCTGATATTAGCTAATGGTTTCATTATCATTTGCTATTTTAATGCATTATAATGCTAATTAGTCAAAGTTGGCTGATGAGTTAAAAGTTGCACAGACTCCATTTAGAGGAGCTGGGAAGAAGATTTGCAACAGGAAATGTATTTTCAGGCTGGAAATGCAGTGAAAATGCTGGACTAGTCCTCTAGGGTTAGTGCTTGCTCATCTACCATCGTCAATCACATGTCCCTCGCCTTGCAGTTCATCAAGAGTCTCCCGTGAACCAGGAGACGAGTTAGAGCAACAGCTGGGATAAACAGAGCAATGCACCATGGGTCATCCAGCCTTATTTTACATGCTACCTCCTCCTTTCCTTCTCCTCCCTCCTCATCTCCCACCTCTCACCATGTTCATGACGGTGAGGACGTAGGTCGTGACGTTGTCCCTGCCGTGTTTTTCCAGCATCTTCCTGTCTGCCACCACCAGGGTCTCCACATTCAGACCACCCACCCTGTTGGAGTTGATGGGCGATCTCTTTGCCCTCCCTGGTCCTTCCACCTCAGGCATCACAAACTCATCACGCATGATGAAACGGTCCTCAGCGGGAGGCTTGGGAGCGTCTACGAGGGTGAAAAGGGAAGAACGGAAGGGAGGAGAGACAAAGGGAGTATGAATTACAGAGACACAGAGGGAGAGAGAACTTGGCAGTGAGGGTCAAATAATTGAACTGTCTTTTTCCTGGCTCGTGCCAGGTGATAAGAGTAGAGCAGGGTGTTGAAAGGGCAGGAAATTCACTCCCCATGCTGCTCCCTACCTCTCACCACTATAAGGAAAGATAAAACTGTAACCAGGGCAAAGGGTTGAGCAGCTGGTGCAGCACTCTCACAATGGCCTCAAATACATTTGCCATAAATACATTACACACTCAAATGTAAAGGCAAATAAAAGACAGTGAAAGACTCCTGGAATGGAAATGTACAAATGGTTTAGGGTGAACTGCTCTATAAACCTTAAACACCATTGTGTTATGAAGTGTTACTGTATTACAATTATGATAGTATTTAGTGTCCTGTGATGGTGTAAATGCAGATCAGAATTTTTTCACTCTGAAAGAACAGGATTTGCATAGAAATATCTAGGTATAGATAATTAGAGATTTCCATGCTGATACAAAAATCTATTACTAGAGTCCTAACTCGGTTAACCCTAACCCTAAAATTGCCATTTTGGTTTCATCAATGAAAGTTGCATCCAATAATCCTGTATAGTATGTGTCAAATAGAAGCTGATGGAAATCACAAGATTGAAATGTGCTAATGTGGCATTTTACCACTTAAAGATGAAAATTCAACAGTTCATCATTCTGAGGAAGAGGAGAATTTAAGATCTTTAAGAAGATAAATCAAAGTTTTGTTTCCTATTGATTTTTTTTCACTGATGACTTTGCAATACTTAGAACAGAAAAGGAAAGCTTGTGAAATGAGACCAGAGTGTGTCTAATTATGATACTAAACCACCGATTCTAAAATTAGAAATCATCCCTATATTTCCACATGATTACGATCTTTTAATGTCATTTTCTCTCCGATGTGTTACATCATGGACATAAAGATGTACCCAGCACCTCAGGAATATCTGTTCAAAGGGAAAATAAAATGAATACTTCTATTCAGTTTTTAATAGAACCATGTTGCTGGTCACTGGAAAACTGTTGCCTGAAATAGATGCAACGGCTTCACTCTGAAATGTAGTGTTTAAATAAAATAAAGAGTGAATAATGTATTTGTATTTTTAAACAGGGACAAAATTATATACTACATTTAGCACATTAATGCCTGCATATGAAAACCTGTAGAAGCCAGCGATGCATGTTGAGTCATGGTGTTCACTTCAGGGGAGAGTAGATGTGTAATTTTTGCATAATGCCAGAATAAGTGTGTGAGCATGTTTTCTTATATCACACATCAGAATCACATCAGTGACAGGTGAAACGTACAATTTCTATGAAGGGTGAATGAAATGACATCTAAACAATGACTTCACCTCCTCAACATATATATATATATATATATATATATATATATATATAT